>CAWWDY010000075.1:0-34239 GCA_963942605.1 Poecilus cupreus | reverse complement strand
ATTATACACGACAGGAACATGAATATGACAGTTTATATACTTGAAGACGTTGTTTTGTTTGCTGTTGCATGCTTAAAATAACATTTTTATCTTGCTTTCACCAACATTAGCTATTATACACGACAAAAACATGAATATGACAATTTAAATACTTAAAAACAGCATTTTGTATGTTTTTGCAAGCTGAAAACAGCTATTTTATCTTGATTTTGCAAACATAAGCCATTACACACGACATATACAGGAATATGACAGTTAAAATACTTAAAAACGGTGTTTTGTATGCTTTTGCATGCTTAAAACAGTACTTTTATCTTGCTTTCACCAACGTTAGCTATTATACACGACAGTAACATGAATATGACAGTTTAAATACTTGAAAACGGTCTTTTGTATGCTTTTGCATGCTTAAAACAGCATTTTTATCTTGATTTCACCAACATTAGCTATTATACACGACAGAAACATAAATATGACAGTTTAAATACTTAAAAACAGCATTTTGTATGTTTTTACAAGCTGAAAACAGCTATTTTATCTTGATTTTGCAAACATAAGCCATTACACACGACATATATATGAATATGACAGTTTAAATACTTGAAAACGGTGTTTTGTATGCTTTTGCATGCTTAAAACAGCATTTTTATCATGCTTTCACCAACATTAGCTATTATACACGACAGAAACATGAATATGACAGTTTAAATACTTGAAAACGCTGTTTTGTATGCTTTTGCATGCTTAAAACAGCATTTTTATCTTGCTTTTACCAACATTTGCTATTATACACGACAGAAACATGAATATGACAGTTTATATACTTGAAAACGCTGTTTTGTATGCTTTTGCATGCTTAAAACAGCATTTTTATCTTGCTTTCACCAACATTAGCTATTATACACGACAGAAACATGAATATGACAGTTTATATACTTGAAAACGCTGTTTTGTATGCTTTTGCATGCTTAAAACAGCATTTTTATCTTGCTTTCACCAACATGAGCTATTATACACGACAGAAACATGAATATGACAGTTTGAATACTTGAAAACAGCATTTTGTATGTTTTTGCAAGCTGAAAACAGCTATTTTATCTTGATTTTGCAAACATAAGCCATTACACACGACATATACATGACTATGACAGTTTAAATATTTGAAAACGGTGTTTTGTATGCTTTTGCATGCTTAAAACAGCATTTTTATCTTGCTTTCACCAACATTAGCTATTATACACCACAGAAACATGAATATGACAGTTTAAATACTTGAAAACGGTGTTTTGTTTGCTTTTGCATACTTAAAACAGCATTTTTATCTTGCTTTCACCAACATTAACTATTATACACCACAGAAACATGAATATGACAGTTTAAATACTTGAAAACGCTGTTTTGTATGCTTTTGCATGCTTAAAACAGCATTTTTATCTTGCTTTTACCAACATTTGCTATTATACACGACAGAAACATGAATATGACAGTTTATATACTTGAAAACGCTGTTTTGTATGCTTTTGCATGCTTAAAACAGCATTTTTATCTTGCTTTCACCAACATTAGCTATTATACACGACAGAAACATGAATATGACAGTTTATATACTTGAAAACGCTGTTTTGTATGCTTTTGCATGCTTAAAACAGCATTTTTATCTTGCTTTCACCAACATGAGCTATTATACACGACAGAAACATGAATATGACAGTTTGAATACTTGAAAACAGCATTTTGTATGTTTTTGCAAGCTGAAAACAGCTATTTTATCTTGATTTTGCAAACATAAGCCATTACACACGACATATACATGAATATGACAGTTTAAATACTTGAAAACGGTGTTTTGTATGCTTTTGCATGCTTAAAACAGCATTTTTATCTTGCTTTCACCAACATTAGCTATTATACACCACAGAAACATGAATATGACAGTTTAAATACTTGAAAACGGTGTTTTGTTTGCTTTTGCATACTTAAAACAGCATTTTTATCTTGCTTTCACCAACATTAACTATTATACACCACAGAAACATGAATATGACAGTTTAAATACTTGAAAACGGTGTTTTGTATGCTTTTTCATGCTTAAAACAGCATTTTTATCTTGCTTTCACCAACATTAGCTATTATACACGACAGAAACATGAATATAACAGTTTAAATACTTAAAAACAGCATTTTGTATGTTTTTGCAAGCTAAAAACTGCTATTTTATCTTGATTTTGCAAACATGAGCCATTACACACGACATATACATGTATATGACAGTTTAAATACTTGAAAACGGTGTTTTGTATACTTTTGCATGCTTAAAACAGCATTTTTATCTTGCTTTCACCAACATTAGCTATTATACACGACAGAAACATGAATATGACAGTTTAAATACTTAAAAACAGCATTTTGTATGTGTTTGCAAGCTGAAAACTGCTATTTTATCTTGATTTTGCAAACATAAGCTATTTCACACAACATATACATGAATATAACAGTTTAAATACTTGAAAACGGTGTTTTGTATGCTTTTGCATGCTTAAAACAGAATTTTTATCTAGATTTCACCAACATTAGCTATTATACACGACAGAAACATGAATATGACAGTTTAAATACTTGAAAACGATGTTTTGTATGCTTTTGCATGCTTGAAACAGCATTTTTATCTTGTTTTTACCAACATTAGCTATTATACACGACAGAAAAATGAATGTTTAAAAACTTGAAAACAGCATTTTGTATGTTTCTGCAAGCTGAAAACAGCTATTTCATCTTGATTTTGCAAACATAAGCTATTACACACGACATATACATGAATATGACAGTTTAAATACTTGAAAACGGTGTTTTGTTTGCTCTTGCATGCTTAAAACAGCGTTTTTATCTTGCTTTCACCAACATTAGCTATTATACACGACAGAAACATGAATATGACAGTTTAAATACTTGAAAACGGTATTTTGTATGTTTTTGCAAGCTAAAAACTGCTATTTTAACTTCATTTTGCAAACATGAGCCATTACACACGACATATACATGTATATGACAGTTTAAATACTTAAAAACGGTGTTTTGTATGCTTTTGCAGGCTTAAAACAGCATTTTTATCTTGCATTCACCAACATTAGCTATTATACACGACAGAAAAAGAATATGACAGTTTAAAAACTTGAAAACAGCATTTAGTATGTTTTTGCAAGCTGAAAACAGCTATTTTATCTTGATTTTGCAAACATAAGCCATTACACACGACATATACATGAATATGACAGTTTAAATACTTGAAAACGGTGTTTTGTATGCTTTTGCATGCTTAAAGCAGCATTTTTATCTTGCTTTCACCAACATTAGCTATTATACATGACAGAAACATGATTATGACAGTTTATATACTTGAAAACAGCATTTTGTATGTTTTTGCAAGCTGAAAGCAGCTATTTTATCTTGACTTTGCAAACATAAGCCATTACACACGACATATACATGAATATGACAGTTTAAATACTTGAAAACGGTGTTTTGTATGCTTTTGCATGCTTAAAACAGCATTTTTTACTTGCTTTCACCAACATTAGCTATTATACACGACAGAAACATGAATATGACAGTTTAAATATTTGAAAACAGCATTTTGTATGTTTTTGCAAGCTGAAAACAGCTATTTCATCTTGATTTTGCAAACATAAGCCATTACACACGACATATACATGAATATGACAGTTTAAATACTTGAAAACGGTGTTTTGTATGCTTTTGCATGCTTAAAACAGCATTTTTATCTTGCTTTCACCAACATTAGCTATTATACATGACAGAAACATGATTATGACAGTTTATATACTTGAAAACAGCATTTTGTATGTTTTTGCAAGCTGAAAGCAGCTATTTTATCTTGATTTTGCAAACATAAGCCATTACACACGACATATACATGAATATGACAGTTTAAATACTTGAAAACGGTGTTTTGTATGCTTTTGCATGCTTTAAACAGCATTTTTTACTTGCTTTCACCAACATTAGCTATTATACACGACAGAAACATGAATATGACAGTTTAAATATTTGAAAACAGCATTTTGTATGTTTTTGCAAGCTGAAAACAGCTATTTCATCTTGATTTTGCAAACATAAGTTATTACGGAAATAAAACAATTTTTTGGAGTTCAGTCAATTATTGTATTTTTAACCTCGACCGGTTTCGAACCCCACCTGGGTCATCATCAGGAGCTGATGTACACAAAAATAATTACATTACATTAGAAACATGATTTGTAAATAAAAAATTTGTATAGATAAAAACATTTAAGTAACACTTACGTGAAAAGTCAAAAATTAAAATCAAAATGAATCATTGGTCAAATTTTAAAATTTAAAAAAACAACAAGATAAAATAATACATAAAATGCACCGTCATGGATTTTAGCAAGAATCAACTTAAGTTTCAACTATATAAAAATTTAAAAACTAAACATCTCAAGGCTAAAACAATTAACTTAACTTAAGTTGTTTAGTTTTTTAATTTTTATATAGTTGAAACTTAAATAGATACTTGCTAAAATCCATGACGGTGCATTTTATGTATTATTTTATCTTGTTTTTTTAAATTTTAAAATTTGACCAATGATTCATTTTGATTTTAATTTTTGACTTTTCACGTAAGTGTTACTTAAATGTCTTTATCTATACAAATTTTTTATTTACAAATCATGTTTCTATTGTAATGTAATTATTTTTGTGTACATCAGCTCCTGATGATGACCCAGGTGGGGTTCGAAACCGGTCGAGGTTGAAAATACAATAATTGACTGAACTCCAAAAAATTGTTTTATTTCCATACACGTGCCAGTCAAGAAGAATTTTTCATCATAAGTTATTACACACGACATATACATGAATATGACAGTTTAAATACTTGAAAACGGTGTTTTGTTTGCTTTTGCATGCTGAAAACAGCATTTTTATCTTGTTTTCACCAACATTAGCTATTATACACGACAGAAACATGAATATGACAATTTAAATACTTGAAAACAGTATTTTATGAGTTTTTGCAAGCTGAAAACAGCTATTTTATCTTGATTTTGCAAACATAATTTATTACACACGACATATACATGAATATGACAGTTTAAATACTTGAAAACGGTGTTTTGTTTGCTTTTGCATGCTGAAAACAGCATTTTTATCTTGTTTTCACCAACATTAGCTATTATACACGACAGAAACAGGAATATGACAATTTAAATACTTGAAAACAGCATTTTTTAAGTTTTTGCAAGCTGAAAACAGCTATTTTATCTTGATTTTGCAAACATAGGCTATTTCACACAACATATACATGAATATGACAGTTTAAATACTTGAAAACGGTGTTTTGTATGCTTTTGCATGCTTAAAACAGAATTTTTATCTAGATTTCACCAACATTAGCTATTATACACGACAGAAACATGAATATGACAGTTTAAATACTTGAAAACGGTGTTTTGTATGCTTTTGCATGCTTGAAACAGCATTTTTATCTTGTTTTTACCAACATTAGCTATTATACACGACAGAAAAATGAATATGACAGATTAAAAACTTGAAAACAGCATTTTGTATGTTTCTGCAAGCTGAAAACAGCTATTTCATCTTGATTTTGCAAACATAAGCTATTACACACGACATATACATGAATATGACAGTTTAAATACTTGAAAACGGTGTTTTGTTTGCTCTTGCATGCTTAAAACAGCGTTTTTATCTTGCTTTCACAAACATTATCTATTATACGCTACAGAAACATGAATATGACAGTTTAAATACTTGAAAACAGCATTTTGTATGTTTTTGCAAGCTGAAAGCAGCAATTTTGTCTTGATTTTGCAAACATAAGCCATTACACACGACATATACATGAATATGACAGTTTAAATACTTGAAAACGGTGTTTTGTATGCTTTTGCATGCATAAAACAGCATTTTTATCTAGCTTTCACCAACATTAGCTATTATACACGACAGAAACATGAATATGACAGTTTAAATACTTGAAAACGGTATTTTGTATGCTTTTGCATGCTTAAAACAGCATTTTCATCTTGCTTTTACCAACATTAGCTATTATACACGACAGAAACATTAATATGACAGTTTAAATACTTGAAAACATCATTTTGTATGTTTTTGCAAGCTGAAAACAGCTATTTTATATTGATTTTGCAAACATAAGCCATTACACACGACATATACCTGAATAAAACAGTTTAAATCCTTGAAAACGGTGTTTTGTATGCTTTTGCACGCTTAAAACAGCATTTTTATCTTGCTTTCACCAACATTAGCTATTATACCCGACAGAAACATGAATATGACAGTTTAAAAACTTGAAAACAGCATTTTGTATGTTTTTGCATGCTGAAAACAGCTATTTCATCTTGATTTTGCAAACATAAGCTATTACACACGACATATACATGAATATGACAGTTTAAATACTTGACAACGGGGTTTTGTTTGCTCTTGCATGCTTATAACAGCGTTTTTTTCTTGCTTTCACCAATATTATCTATTATACGCGACAGAAACATGAATATGACAGTTTAAATACTTAAAAACAGCATTTTGTATGTTTTTGCAAGCTGAAAACAGCTATTTTATCTTGATTTTGCAAATATAAGCCATTACACACGACATATACATGAATATGACAGTTTAAATACTTGAAAACGGTGTTTTGTATGCTTTTGCATGCTTAAAACAGCATTTTTGTCTTGCTTTCACCAACATTAGCTATTATACACGACAGAAACATGAATATGACAGTTTAAATACTTCAAAACGGTGTTTTGTATGCTTTTGCATGCTTAAAACAGCATTTTCATCTTACTTTCACCAACATTAGCTATTATACACGACAGAAACATGAATATGACAGTTTAAATACTTGAAAACAGCATTTTGTATGTTTTTGCAAGCTGAAAACAGCTATTTTATCTTGATTTTGCAAACATAAGCCATTAAACACGACATATACATGAATATGACAGTTTAAATACTTGAAGACGGTGTTTTGTATGCTTTTGCATGCTTAAAACAGCATTTTTTTCTTGCTTTCACCAACATTAGCTATTATACACGACAGAAACATGATTATGACAGTTTAAATACTTGAAAACAGCATTTTGTATGTTTTTGCAAGCTGAAAGCAGCTATTTTATCTTCATTTTGCAAACATAAGCCATTACACACGACATATACCTGAATAAAACAGTTTAATTCCTTGAAAACGGTGTTTTGTATGCTTTTGCATGCTTAAAACAGCATTTTTATCTTGCTTTCACCAACATTAGCTATTATACACGACAGAAACATGAATATGACAGTATATATACTTGAAAACAGCATTTTATATGTTTTTGCAAGCTGAAAACAGGTATTTTATCTTGATTTTGCAAACAAAAGCCATTACACACGACATATACATGAATATGACAGTTTAAATATTTGAAAACGGTATTTTGTATGCTTTTGCATGCTTTAAACAGCATTTATATCTTGCTTTCACCAACATTAGCTATTATACACGACAGAAACATGAATATGACAGTTTAAATACTTTAAAACAGCATTTTGTATGTTTTTGCAACCTGAAAACAACTATTTCATCTTGATTTTGCAAACATAAGTTATTACACACGACATATATATGAATATGACAGTTTAAATACTTGAAAACGGTGTTTTGTATGCTTTTGCATGCTTAAAACTGCATTTTTATCTAGCTTTCACCAACATTAGCTATTATACACGACAGAAGCATGAATATAACAGTTTAAATACTTAAAAACGGTGTTTTGTATGCTTTTGCATGCTTAAAACAGCATTATAATCTTGCTTTCACCAACACTAGCTATTATACACGTCCGAAACATGAATATGACAGTTTAAAAACTTGAAAACAGCATTTTGTATGTTTTTTCAAGCTGAAAAAAGCTATTTCATCTTGATTTTGCAAACATAAGCTATTACACACGACATATACATGAATATGACAGTTTAAATACTTGACAACGGTGTTTTGTTTGCTCTTGCATGCTTAAAACAGCGTTTTTATCTTGCAATCACCAATATTAGCTATTATACGCGACAGAAACATGAATATGACAGTTTAAATACTTGAAAACAGCATTTTGTATGTTTTTGCAAGCTGAAAACAGCTATTTTATCTTGATTTTGCAAACATAAGCCATTACACACGACATATACATGAATATGACAGTTTAAATACTTGAAACCGGTGTTTTGTATGCTTTTGCATGCTTAAAACAGCATTTTTGTCTTGCTTTCACCAACATTAGCTATTATACACGACAGAAACATGAATATGATAGTTTAAATACTTGAAAACGGTGTTTTGTATGCTTTTGCATGCTTAAAACCGCTATTTTATCTTGATTTTGCAAACAAAAGCCATTACACACGACATATACATGAATATGACAGTTTAAATACTTGAAAACGGTGTTTTGTATGCTTTTGCATGCTTAAAACAGCATTTTTGTATTGCTTTCAGCAACATTAGCTATTATACCCGACAGAAAAATGAATATGACAGTTTAAAAACTTGAAAACAGCATTTTGTATGTTTTTGCATGCTGAAAACAGCTATTTCATCTTGATTTTGCAAACATAAGCTATTACACACGACATATACATGAATATGACAGTTTAAATACTTGAAAACGGTGTTTTGTATGCTTTTGCATGCTTAAAATTGCATTTTTGTCTTGCTTTCACCAACATTAGCTATTATACACGACAGAAACATGAATATGACAGTTTAAATACTTGAAAACGGTGTTTTGTATGCTTTTGCATGCTTAAAACAGCATTTTCATCTTACTTTCACCAACATTAGCTATTATACACGACAGAAACATGAATATGACAGTTTAAATACTTGAAAACAGCATTTTGTATGTTTTTGCAAGCTGAAAACAGCTATTTTATCTTGATTTTGCAAACATAAGCCATTAAACACGACATATACCTGAATAAAACAGTTTAATTCCTTGAAAACGGTGTTTTGTATGCTTTTGCACGCTTAAAACAGCATTTTTATCTTGCTTTCAGCAACATTAGCTATTATACATGACAGAAACATGAATATGACAGTTTAAATACTTAAAACGCTGTTTTGTATGCTTTTGCATGCTTAAAACAGCATTTTTATCTTGCTTTCACCAACATTAGCTATTATACACGAGTTAAGTTTTCAAGTTTCGAAAGAGAGTTTTTAAAAAATTTCAAAGGTTTCTTTATTCTAACAAGTGTTGACTACAAATGTTCAGAGACAAAAGACAAAATACTACATGATATTACATCTTTTATAACATTCAACTTATCTATTCTAACACTATCCTATTTCATGCTGCGTTAGCCATTCTCGTTGGCATAACTCCTCCCGTCTAAGTGAGAACTGTGGGGCGTTTTGCCACAAAGTTCGGTGACATTTCAAATTCTTCCTTTTGTTCGGATCTGGACCTAGGCTCGGATATTTTCCTTTTAACAAAATACAAATACAAACAGTACAAAGCAATTAAAATTGTTATAACATACAAAAGGATAGTATAAATACCAATTCTATTATAATAAACTGGTTCGGTATTAATTATTTCTAATTTATGTTTATGATCATCAATAATTGAATTCAAATTTTTTGTTTCATCCAGATTAATAGTATCTAATTTTAATATTTTAAAGTTAAAATTGTCTTTATCAGGAATGTCACTTTCAAATTTTAAGTTGGGTAGTTCAATGTTCTTAAAACTTGATTTATTATTTTGATATGTCTTAATTAGGGTATTTTTCACTCTCACTTCACATTGATTATTTAATTCAACTAAGTAACTTCCATTTAAGGGGATATTGTCTATGTTTAAACCACATTTTTGAGTTGCGACGATGCCATCGGGGGCGATGATGATCCATTGGTTCTTCTCCACTTTTTGGATTTTGACGTCCGGTACTTGGGTGGATATTTGTTTGCAGTTTGTAGTATTATTTAAATACTTTAGAAGTTGGATTTCACAGGGGGCAAAACTGTTGATCTGAGATGTGTGGACTTCTTGGCACAGGAATGCTTCTGGTATTATTTCTTGACAGCTGGTATCGAAGAATGCGTATGTTTGCTCGTTGGATATAAGGTATTTTGAGTGTGGAATAATAGTTTTAAAGGTGTTTTGATTTGGTGTGGGTAAGGAATATAAATGGTAGTAATTAAAGGTATCAGTTTCAACAATTGGGATTTCCAATAAAAATATTATTTGATTACCTTTACTATAACTTTTAATTTCAATTATTTTTTCAAAGAGTAATATATTCTGCAATTTTGGCTCAAAGGGGAACTTATTTTTATCTAATTGTTTATAAATTAGAAGTATTTCAGAGAGTAAATCGTTTGGTTCAATGATAGAATTGTGAAAAGTATTTAATTTAGAAAAAGTTATTGCTACTTCAATTTTTTCTAATAAATCATACATGATTTGCAAACTCAGTGTATATTGAGAGATAACTGATTGTAAGAATACGCAATCGTTCAATTCAACATTTTTTATGTAACTGTTATTAATAAATTTTACCAATTGTTCAATCTTAGAGTCAAGTATTAATTGATTGTGTGAAAGTGTTTTAAGGTTGTCATTAAATTTTTGAACAGATGTTTGAAGGATTGTCATTTGATCTTTAAGAATTGTTTTAACTTTATTTTGATCTTCGGATATTTTTGTGATAATTCTATCATATTTTTCGGCATCGTTATGATCGAGGTTTCCGGTTATAGATTTTATAATTGATCCAAGTCCGTCAATAAGACCTCGTTTAGTTCTTTTAATATAAAATAATGGGTTTAATTGTTTAATTTGATTCAAAACTTTATTTTCAAGAATATTAATTATTTGATGAGAATGAACATTATTTGTCAAGTTTTTGAATTCATTTTGGACTTTGAAAAATGAGTTACGCAATAATGTAAATTCGTTGATTATGTCAGTAATGTCATATATTTGTACGAATGTCCAAGAGTCAGTTTTAATTTGGGCGTTTCCTAGTTTCAAAGGAAGGAGGCCGGGATTTTTATTCAGGTTGTGGAATTTAGGTAATTGTAAACTTGTTACGATGACGAGGAAGGTTGATCTGTAACAACAGATGGTTTTCTTAATTCTTTTATATGAATAATTTCTTTCTTATCTTTCTTACGTTGGTTACAAATTTCTACTCGATTTCTTTCTAATAATTTTGTGATTTTATAAGGGCCTAAAAATTTTAAATTCTTTTTATTTCTATTCATAGAGTTTTGTTTGTACACGGTTTGACCAATTTTAAATTCATTATTTGTATCTCCTTGTGTATTATTTTTAGCAATAATTTTTTGTTTTTGAGTTTCTAATTTTTGTGATACGGTTTGGTAGACATGTTTTAATTTTTCTTTATGGTTCTCAACATAATCATTATAAAATGAGTTTGGTAAAAATATTTCATTTGGATTTCTAGAATTTGTATGTCCAAAAGCTAGTTCAAAGGGTGTATAGTTAGTGGAACTGTGAATTGAATTGTTGTATCCGATAATAGCATAATTCATCAGATCGTTAGAGTCGTCTGGATACATTTCTTTTAATATTCTTAGGTGTTCTATTATTGTTGAGTGAAATCGTTCAACAATAGAGTTGGATTCGTGGTGTAAGGGAGTTGTAAAATGTACATTTATTTTATGTAGTTTCAAGAATTCTTTTACGGTGCTGTTATTAAATTCTTTACCATTATCAATAATTAAATTTTCGGGTACACCAAAAGATGTAAAATATTTTATTAAAGCATTACTAATATGAATCGCTGTTTTACCATCAATATAAATTGATTGGGCGAATTTTGTAAATGCATCTACTAAGGTGAGATAACATTTATTATCATAAGCAAAAACATCTATGTGAATTATTTGGAAAGGTCTTGTTGCAGTTTCCGTATTCATTAATGGTACATAAGGTTTCTTTCTGGCATATTTTGTTCTTTGACAAATGTCACAGGAATTGATATAGTTGGTAATAGTTGTTTTCATATGTCTAAAATAATAATTTCGTTTTAGGTATTCTATTGTTTCTTTTATGCCTCGGTGATTTGTTTTACCTTCGTGGTGGTGTTTTATCAAAAGGATTTGTTCTTCTTTATCAGTGACTGTGTTTACTCTTTTTGTGCATTTAATTAATTTTGGACCTCTTTCAGAAAATTTATCTAAGTAAACTTTGCAGAAGTCTTTATACAATTTCTCTGTATGGAAATACATATGGTAAATATTTTTTGAATCTGTGTAGTTTCTTAAGAATTCAAAAATGAGTTTCTCATTATTAATTTCGGAGATCTTTACTTTAACAATTTTTTGATTTTCATACTTTTCGTGAGAAACATCTAACTTTTGATATAAATTAGGAAATACGAGAATCTGATTTATTTTGTTATTTATAATTTCATCGAGTATTTTAATTCCGTCATTTGTTGTATCATTCGCGGTGGAGTGTTGAGTGGATGACTCAGAACTATTGTTATCGGAGTCGTTATCATATAAGTTTTGTTCAGTGTTAGAAGTATGCGGTGGTCTTATCTGTACGTTAGATATGATATTAAACTTGGGTTTCTTTTTAAGATCAGGGTCTTTACTACATGAAGGCTGTGGTTCATCGGAGTTAAAATTTTCTGCGATGTTTCTTAAATATTCTACAATATCATTATTTACTTCTCCGGGATTATTTATAATGGATTTGTTTTCTATTGCGTTTATAGAAATACGAGAGAGACAATCGGCGTTAGTATTACATTTGCCTTTTTTAAAGATAATATCATAATCGTATTCGTCTAATTTTATTTTCCATCTAAGTAATTTTGAATTTTGATCTTTAAATTTAAACATGTATGTTAAGGGACGGTGATCAGTGACTATTGTGAATTTGCGACCGTATAGATAGGGACGAAAATGTTTACATGCCCATACTATTGCGAGCAACTCTTTCTCAATGGTAGAGTATCGGGTTTCGGTGTCATTTAAAGTTCGTGAGGCGTACGCAATGGGTCTATCGTTAGATATCTGACCTTGTGAGAGGACAGCGCCTATCGCAAAATTACTTGCATCAGTTGTGAGGATGAATTGTTTTTCAAAGTCAGGATATTGAAGTATCGGTTCATTAATTAATAATTCTTTACAAGTATTAAAACAGTCTACAAATTCTTTATTATGAATAATTTTTACGTCTTTCTTTAAGCATTTTGTCAGGGGTTTCGTAATTTTTGCGAAATCCTTGATAAATCGTCTATAATAACCTAATAATCCAAGGAAACTCTTAATATCTCTTTGGGTTTTTGGGATAGGAAATTTTTTTATTACTGAAATTTTATCCGGATTTGGTTTTACTCCGTCTGGTGTAATTATGTGTCCTAAATATTGAACTGATTTTTGTAAAAATTCCGACTTGTCCAATTGAATTTTGAAATTACTTTTTTTAAGCCTTTCGAATACAGATTTTAATCTTTCAATATGTTCTTGTAAGGATGTACTAAAAATGATAATGTCGTCTAGGTAGACGAGGCAAGTTTCGTGTTGTAGTCCTCTTAATACGTTATCCATAACCCGTTGAAAGGTTGATGGCGCATTTTTAAGGCCAAAAGGCATACGTTTAAATTCGTAGTGACCGCCTTCTGTTGAGAATGCCGTTTTTTGTATGTCGTCTTTGTCTACTTCTATTTGGTGAAAACCGCTAGCTAGGTCTAGGGTTGAAAAATAATTAGCTCTGCCTAATTTGTCTAATATATCCGTGATGTTTGGTAAGGGATATTTATCGTCAATGGTGCGCTCATTTAGTTTACGATAATCGATAACGAGTCGCCATTTTTTCCGTCCGGAGGCGTCCATCTTTTTAGGAACGATCCATATTGGACTAGACCAGGGTGATACGCTATGTTGAATGATACCTTGATCTAACATTTTTGATATTTGTGTTCTAACTTCCTGTCGGTGAATTTCAGGAAAACGGTATGATTTTACATGAATCGGGGAGTCATCTTTTAATTTTATTTTATGAGTTATTTCGTTTGTGAAACTCAAAGGTATTTTTTCGCAATAAAATATATCACGGTAGTCAAAGCAAAGTTGTCTAATAGCATTCTTTTCTTCATAATTACAGTGATCAACTCTAATATTTTTTAAATTTTGTTTAAGTAAATTTTCTTGTTCAGTATCCAATTCATCACCAATTTCCATTTTTTCAACAAAATTTAGATCTATTGGGTTCAAAGATTCAATTTCGAGGGGTTCTGTTATATTTATCTGTACTGGGTTTTCATTTATATTTGTAATAGTTGTTATAGCAAAGTTATTTATTACATTCACAAGAGCTTTCGGCATTTCCACACCATTTCCGAAATTTGTGTGATTTAAAATGCCTATGCCATTATTTAATTTGACAGGTAGTTTAATTACTTTTTCTACGCGAGGTGGTACAATGATTGTGTAGTTTGCAATGTGAGTTCCAGGGTCTTTTTCTTTATTATCTGGTTCAAAGATAATGGGGATGTTTGCATATGGAGTTAATAATTGTTTTTTATTAACATTGACGTTGGCGTTTAATTGTTTCAGCAAGTCAACTCCTATTAATCCGTCATATTTTTTACTAAATTTGAAAAGATAAAACTTGTGAAATTGAGGGACATTAAAAATTTGGAAAACTGGGATTTTTGCAACTTCATTATGAAATGAAATATTGTGTGCAGTTTGAATATTGAAATTTTCTTCAAAGATATAATTGTTATAAAATTTGTAAGCTAATTCTGGATTTATTAAACTTTTAGTACTTCCGGTATCGATTAAGAAATTTGCATTAATTTCGGGAATGTAAATGTATGGTAGATTTGCCTTTAGAACATTTACTTGTATTATGTCTGATTCGTAATATTGGGGGCCTGTGGAAAATTTATCTCAGTGTTATGAGATGCTTGTTCGTCGTTGGTGTTATCATAGTTGAAATCTGATATTTCATTCTCGGCGTGAGAATTGTTATAGTTGGTGTCATAATTATCGTATCCTGTATACGTGTGTTCATGGGAATAATTTTCAGGTTGTTCATATTCATAGTAATTTTCAGCATCATGTTTATCATGATTTCCGGTATCGCATACGTTTTGTGCGAACAAAGCGGTTGAAGTAAAATGATTTTGAGACCGTGCTCTGGAGTGACCAGATGACGTGTCCATAGGTTCTGGTTTGTATTCTCTGTGTTGGTTTTGATTGGGACGATTATAATTTTGATTGAATATGGGTCTTTGTTGTTGGGGTACGAAGTTACTAGGACGCATTTGGAATTGTTGTGGTCGTTGTGCGAATTGCATTGGTCGGTAATTTGGTTGATTATTTGTATTATAAAATGGATTTTGTTTAGGATGCATTGGTTGAGGTGGTGGTCTCGGTTGGGAATGAGACGGCATTTGTGGGACAGGGTTGTTAAATCGTGAATAGTACTGTGGTACATATGAATTATTGGTTGGTGGATTTTGTCTAGTCGGTGTCAGTCTTTGTGCTGGTCTATAACTCGTTTGTAGGTTTAGGGTATTTTGTCGTTGAGTTGAATAGAGGAAGTTTTCTTCTTCTATTACGAGACTCATAGCTTTTTCGAGGGAATCGGGGTTTCTTAATCTTACATTGGTTTGAATATTACTGGGCAAGCCACGAATGTATGTTTTTAATGCAAGATTATTATAATCTGCTTGTCTAACAGTTCTTTCAACAACGGCTAGTTTTAATGAATTTAATTTTGAAATGATTAAACTTCTTGCATCTTGACAACGCATTCCAAAATTGTAAGGGGTTTCGTTTTTGACAGGTCTTAATGAAATCAAATCTTGTACTAGACAATCAATATTTCTTTGGTCTCCAAAACTTAAGGTTAATGCATCTTTAATTTCTTGCCACGTAGTTAATTCTGTTCTAGATCCAATTAAAATAAGGGCGCGACCAGTTAATTTACCTAAGATTGCACGAATTAGAAAATTATTTAAAGCTGCGTCATTAGGTTGAGCAAAAGTTTGAATTAAATTTTGACAGTTATCCATAAATATACCCAAGGTGTGCGGGTTTCCTTCATAATGAGGTATTGAGTCAATATATAATCGTAACAATTGATAGTTAATTGGGATCTGAGCTTGTTGTTCTCCTTCCATGTTAGGGTTGTTATCAATATTTATATTATTTAATAAATTTATAAGGTTATCAATATCTATTTCCGACATAAACTATTTTATGTATTCGAATTTATTACTCTTATTTACTCTACTTTAATATTTATTTAATTATGAAACTGAATTAAGGATGTAAATAAGGATAAGCACTTACATGCAAATTATGTTTTTCATTCTTCGTTTTCTTATCTCTAGTGTGCCTATAGGTTCAGATGATGCTTGTTCTTCTCCCAGGACTTCCTATGCTAGATGGGCTGGCTTCAGCGATTTTTGTCGTCCACCAGGTACGATGAAGATCTTCTAAACGCTCTCGTTCTGACTTGAGGTTGTTGGTGTCGGTGTTGAACTTCTCGTCGATGCAACTCGATATGCACTCGAATTCTCGCACTTCGGATTGTTCGTTTCCGACCCGTTCGTGATTCCTGATTAATCGACGATACGAAAATTTGCACATACGATATGCACTAATTTCAGGAATTCTACCCGACTGCGCCAGTTAAGTTTTCAAGTTTCGAAAGAGAGTTTTTAAAAAATTTCAAAGGTTCTTTTATTCTAACAAGTGTTGACTACAAATGTTCAGAGACAAAAGACAAAATACTACATGATATTACATCTTTTATAACATTCAACTTATCTATTCTAACACTATCCTATTTCATGCTGCGTTAGCCATTCTCGTTGGCATAACTCACGACAGAAACATGAATATGACAGTATATATACTTGAAAACAGCATTTTATATGTTTTTGCAAGCTGAAAACAGCTATTTTATCTTGATTTTGCAAACAAAAGCCTTTACACACGACATATACATGAATATGACAGTTTAAATATTTGAAAACGGTATTTTGTATGCTTTTGCATGCTTAAAACAGCATTTATATCTTGCTTTCACCAACATTAGCTATTATACACGACAGAAACATGAATATGACAGTTTAAATACTTTAAAACAGCATTTTGTATGTTTTTGCAACCTGAAAACAACTATTTCATCTTGATTTAGCAAACATAAGTTATTATACACGACATATACATGAATATGACAGTTTAAATACTTGAAAACGGTGTTTTGTTTGCTTTTGCATGCTTAAAACAGCATTTTTGTCTTGCTTTCACCAACATTAGCTATTATACACGACAGAAACATGAATATGATAGTTTAAATACTTGAAAACGGTGTTTTGTATGCTTTTGCATGCTTAAAACAGCTATTTTATCTTGATTTTGCAAACAAAAGCCATTACACACGACATATACATGAATATGACAGTTTAAATACTTGAAAACGGTGTTTTGTATGCTTTTGCATGCTTAAAACAGCATTTTTGTCTAGCTTTCACCAACATTAGCTATTATACACGACAGAAGCATGAATATGACAGTTTAAATACTTAAAAACGGTGTTTTGTATGCTTTTGCATGCTTAAAACAGCATTTTTATCTTGCTTTTACCAACACTAGCTATTATACACGTCCGAAACATGAATATGACAGTTTAAAAACTTGAAAACAGCATTTTGTATGTTTTTTCAAGCTGAAAAAAGCTATTTCATCTTGATTTTGCAAACATAAGCTATTACACACGACATATACATGAATATGACAGTTTAAATACTTGACAACGGTGTTTTGTTTGCTCTTGCATGCTTAAAACAGCGTTTTTATCTTGCTTTCACCAATATTAGCTATTATACGCGACAGAAACATGAATATGACAGTTTAAATACTTGAAAACAGCATTTTGTATGTTTTTGCAAGCTGAAAACAGCTATTTTATCTTGATTTTGCAAACATAAGCCATTACACACGACATATACATGAATATGACAGTTTAAATACTTGAAAACGGTGTTTTGTATGCTTTTGCATGCTTAAAACAGCATTTTTGTCTTGCTTTCACCAACATTAGCTATTATACACGACAGAAACATGAATATGATAGTTTAAATACTTGAAAACGGTGTTTTGTATGCTTTTGCATGCTTAAAACAGCTATTTTATCTTGATTTTGCAAACAAAAGCCATTACACACGACATATACATGAATATGACAGTTTAAATACTTGAAAACGGTGTTTTGTATGCTTTTGCATGCTTAAAACAGCATTTTTGTCTTGCTTTCACCAACATTAGCTATTATACCCGACAGAAACATGAATATGACAGTTTAAAAACTTGAAAACAGCATTTTGTATGTTTTTGCATGCTGAAAACAGCTATTTCATCTTGATTTTGCAAACATAAGCTATTACACACGACATATACATGAATATGACAGTTTAAATACTTGACAACGGGGTTTTGTTTGCTCTTGCATGCTTAAAACAGCGTTTTTATCTTGCTTTCACCAATATTATCTATTATACGCGACAGAAACATGAATATGACAGTTTATATACTTAAAAACAGCATTTTGTATGTTTTTGCAAGCTGAAAACAGCTATTTTATCTTGATTTTGCAAACATAAGCCATTACACACGACATATACATGAATATGACAGTTTAAATACTTGAAAACGGTGTTTTGTATGCTTTTGCATGCTTAAAACAGCATTTTTGTCTTGCTTTCACCAACATTAGCTATTATACACGACAGAAACATGAATATGACAGTTTAAATACTTGAAAACGGTGTTTTGTATGCTTTTGCATGCTTAAAACAGCATTTTCATCTTACTTTCACCAACATTAGCTATTATACACGACAGAAACATGAATATGACAGTTTAAATACTTGAAAACAGCATTTTGTATGTTTTTGCAAGCTGAAAACAGCTATTTTATCTTGATTTTGCAATCATAAGCCATTAAACACGACATATACATGAATATGACAGTTTAAATATTTGAAGACGGTGTTTTGTATGCTTTTGCATGCTTAAAACAGCATTTTTATCTTGCTTTTACGAACATTAGCTATTATACACGACAGAAACATGAATATGACAGTATATATACTTGAAAACAGCATTTTATATGTTTTTGCAAGCTGAAAACAGCTATTTTATCTTGATTTTGCAAACAAAAGCCATTACACACGACATATACATGAATATGACAGTTTAAATACTTGAAAACGGTGTTTTGTATGCTTTTGCATGCTTAAAACAGCATTTTTGTCTTGCTTTCACCAACATTAGCTATTATACCCGACAGAAACATGAATATGACAGTTTATATACTTAAAAACAGCATTTTGTATGTTTTTGCAAGCTGAAAACAGCTATTTTATCTTTATTTTGCAAACATAAGCCATTACACACGACATATACATGAATATGACAGTTTAAATACTTGAAAACGGTGTTTTGTATGCTTTTGCATGCTTAAAACAGCATTTTTTTCTTGCTTTCACCAACATTAGCTATTATACACGACAGAAACATGATTATGACAGTTTAAATACTTGAAAACAGCATTTTGTATGTTTTTGAAAGCTGAAAGCAGCTATTTTATCTTGATTTTGCAAACATAAGCCATTACACACGACATATACAAGAATATGACAGTTTAAATACTTGAAAATGGTGTTTTGTATGCTTTTGCATGCTTAAAACAGCATTTTTATCTTGCTTTTACGAACATTAGCTATTATACACGACAGAAACATGAATATGACAGTATATATACTTGAAAACAGCATTTTATATGTTTTTGCAAGCTGAAAACAGCTATTTTATCTTGATTTTGCAAACAAAAGCCATTACACACGACATATACATGAATATGACAATTTAAATACTTGAAAACGGTGTTTTGTATGCTTTTGCATGCTTAAAACAGCACTTTTATCTAACTTTCACCAACATTAGCTATTATACACGACAGAAACATGAATATGACAGTTTAAATACTTGAAAACGGTGTTTTTTATGCTTTTGCATGCTTAAAACAGCATTTTCATCTTGCTTTCACCAACATTAGCTGTTATACACGACAGAAACATGAATATGACAGTTTAAATACTTGAAAACAGCATTTTGTATGTTTTTGCAAGCTGAAAACAGCTATTTTATCTTGATTTTGCAAACATAAGCCATTAAACACGACATATACCTGAATAAAACAGTTTAATTCCTTGAAAACGGTGTTTTGTATGCTTTTGCACGCTTAAAACAGCATTTTTATCTTGCTTTCAGCAACATTAGCTATTAAACATGACAGAAACATGAATATGACAGTTTAAATACTTAAAACGCTGTTTTGTATGCTTTTGCATGCTTAAAACAGCATTTTTATCTTGCTTTCACCAACATTAGCTATTATACACGACAGAAACATGAATATGACAGTATATATACTTGAAAACAGCATTTTATATGTTTTTGCAAGCTGAAAACAGCTATTTTATCTTGATTTTGCAAACAAAAGCCATTACACACGACATATACATGAATATGACAGTTTAAATATTTGAAAACGGTATTTTGTATGCTTTTGCATGCTTAAAACAGCATTTATATCTTGCTTTCACCAACATTAGCTATTATACACGACAGAAACATGAATATGACAGTTTAAATACTTTAAAACAGCATTTTGTATGTTTTTGCAACCTGAAAACAACTATTTCATCTTGATTTTGCAAACATAAGTTATTATACACGACATATACATGAATATGACAGTTTAAATACTTGAAAACGGTGTTTTGTTTGCTTTTGCATGCAGAAAACAGCATTTTTATCTTGTTTTCACCAACATTAGCTATTATACACGACATATACATGAATATGACAGTTTAAATACTTGAAAACGGTGTTTTGTATGCTTTTGCATGCTTAAAACTGCATTTTTATCTAGCTTTCACCAACATTAGCTATTATACACGACAGAAGCATGAATATGACAGTTTAAATACTTAAAAACGGTGTTTTGTATGCTTTTGCATGCTTAAAACAGCATTTTTATCTTGCTTTTACCAACACTAGCTATTATACACGTCCGAAACATGAATATGACAGTTTAAAAGCAGCATTTTGTATGTTTTTTCAAGCTGAAAACAGCTATTTCATCTTGATTTTGCAAACATAAGCTATTACACACGACATATACATGAATATGACAGTTTAAATACTTGACAACGGTGTTTTGTTTGCTCTTGCATGCTTAAAACAGCGTTTTTATCTTGCTTTCACCAATATTAGCTATTATACGCGACAGAAACATGAATATGACAGTTTAAATACTTGAAAACAGCATTTTGTATGTTTTTGCAAGCTGTAAACAGCTATTTTATCTTGATTTTGCAAACATAAGCCATTACACACGACATATACATGAATATGACAGTTTAAATACTTGAAAACGGTGTTTTGTATGCTTTTGCACGCTTAAAACAGCATTTTTATCTTGCTTTCAGCAACATTAGCTATTATACATGACAGAAACATAAATATGACAGTTTAAATACTTAAAACGCTGTTTTGTATGCTTTTGCATGCTTAAAACAGCATTTTTATCTTGCTTTCACCAACATTAGCTATTATACACGACAGAAACATGAATATGACAGTATATATAATTGAAAACAGCATTTTATATGTTTTTGCAAGCTGAAAACAGCTATTTTATCTTGAATTTGCAAACAAAAGACATTACACACGACATATACATGAATATGACAGTTTAAATATTTGAAAACGGTATTTTGTATGCTTTTGCATGCTTAAAACAGCATTTATATCTTGCTTTCACCAACATTAGCTATTATACACGACAGAAACATGAATATGACAGTTTAAATACTTTAAAACAGCATTTTGTATGTTTTTGCAACCTGAAAACAACTATTTCATCTTGATTTTGCAAACATAAGTTATTATACACGACATATACATGAATATGACAGTTTAAATACTTGAAAACGGTGTTTTGTTTGCTTTTGCATGCAGAAAACAGCATTTTTATCTTGTTTTCACCAACATTAGCTATTATACACGACATATACATGAATATGACAGTTTAAATACTTGAAAACGGTGTTTTGTATGCTTTTGCATGCATAAAACTGCATTTTTATCTAGCTTTCACCAACATTAGCTATTATACACGACAGAAGCATGAATATGACAGTTTAAATACTTAAAAACGGTGTTTTGTATGCTTTTGCATGCTTAAAACAGCATTTTTATCTTGCTTTTACCAACACTAGCTATTATACACGTCCGAAACATGAATATGACAGTTTAAAAACTTGAAAACAGCATTTTGTATGTTTTTTCAAGCTGAAAACAGCTATTTCATCTTGATTTTGCAAACATAAGCTATTACACAGGACATATACATGAATATGACAGTTTAAATACTTGACAACGGTGTTTTGTTTGCTCTTGCATGCTTAAAATAGCGTTTTTATCTTGCTTTCACCAATATTAGCTATTATACGCGACAGAAACATGAATATGACAGTTTAAATACTTGAAAACAGCATTTTGTATGTTTTTGCAAGCTGAAAGCAGCTATTTTATCTTGATTTTGCAAACATAAGCCATTACACACGACATATACATGAATATGACAGTTTAAATACTTGAAAACGGTGTTTTGTATGCTTTTGCATGCTTAAAACAGCATTTTTGTTTTGCTTTCACCAACATTAGCTATTATACACGACAGAAACATGAATATGATAGTTTAAATACTTGAAAACGGTGTTTTGTATGCTTTTGCATGCTTAAAACAGCATTTTCATCTTACTTTCACCAACATTAGCTATTATACACGACAGAAACATGAATATGACAGTTTAAATACTTGAAAACAGCATTTTGTATGTTTTTGCAAGCTGAAAACAGCTATTTTATCTTGATTTTGCAAACATAAGCCATTAAACACGACATATACATGAATATGACAGTTTAAATACTTGAAGACGGTGTTTTGTATGCTTTTGCATGCTTAAAACAGCATTTTTATCTTGCTTTCACCAACATTAGCTATTATACACGACAGAAACATGATTATGACAGTTTAAATACTTGAAAACAGCATTTTGTATGTTTTTGCAAGCTGAAAGCAGCTATTTTATCTTGATTTTGCAAACATAAGCCATTACACACGACATATACATGAATATGACAGTTTAAATACTTGAAAACGGTGTTTTGTATGCTTTTGCATGCTTAAAACTGCATTTTTATCTAGCTTTCACCAACATTAGCTATTATACACGACAAAAGCATGAATATGACAGTTTAAATACTTAAAAACGGTGTTTTGTATGCTTTTGCATGCTTAAAACAGCATTTTTATCTTGCTTTTACCAACACTAGCTATTATACACGTCCGAAACATGAATATGACAGTTTAAAAACTTGAAAACAGCATTTTGTATATTTTTTCAAGCTTAAAACAGCTATTTCATCTTGATTTTGCAAACATAAGCTATTACACACGACATATACATGAATATGACAGTTTAAATACTTGACAACGGCGTTTTGTTTGCTCTTGCATGCTGAAAAAAGCATTTTTATCTTGTTTTCACCAACATTAGCTATTATACACGACAGAAACATGAATATGACAATTTAAATACTTGAAAACCAGCATTCTGTATGTTTTTGCAAGCTGAAAACAGCTATTTTATCTTAATTTTGCAAACATAAGCCATTACACACGACATATACATGAATATGACAGTTTAAAAACTTGAAAACGGTGTTTTGTATGCTTTTGCATGCTTAAAACAGCATTTTTATCTAGCTTTCACCAACATTAGCTATTTTACACGACAGAAACATGAATATGACAGTTTAAATACTTGAAAACGGTGTTTTGTATGCTTTTGCATGTTTAAAACAGCATTTTCATCTTGATTTCACCAACATTAGCTATTATACACGACAGAAACACGAATATGACAGTTTAAATACTTGAAAACAGCATTTTGTATGTGTTTGCAAGCTGAAAACAGCTATTTTATCTTGATTTTGCAAACATAAGCCATTACACAAGACATATACCTGAATAAAACAGTTTAAATCCTTGAAAACGGTGTTTTGTATGCTTTTGCACGCTTAAAACAGCATTTTTATCTTGCTTTCACCAATATTAGCTATTATACGCGACAGAAACATGAATATGACAGTTTAAATACTTGAAAACAGAATTTTGTATGTTTTTGCAAGCTGAAAACAGCTATTTTATCTTAATTTTGCAAACATAAGCCATTACACACGACATATACATGAATATGACAGTTTAAATACTTGAAAACCGTGTTTTGTATGCTTTTGCATGCTTAAAACAGCATTATTGTCTTCCTTTAACCAACATTAGCTATTATACACGACAGAAACATGAATATGATAGTTTAAATACTTGAAACCGGTGTTTTGTATGCTTTTGCATGCTTAAAACAGCATTTTCATCTTACTTTCACCAACATTAGCTATTATACACGACAGAAACATGAATATGACAGTTTAAATACTTGAAAACAGCATTTTGTATGTTTTTGCAAGCTGAAAACAGCTATTTTATCTTGATTTTGCAAACATAAGCCATTAAACACGACATATACATGAATATGACAGTTTAAATACTTGAAGACGGTGTTTTGTATGCTTTTGCATGCTTAAAACAGCATTTTTATCTTGCTTTCACAAACATTAGCTATTATACACGACAGAAACATGATTATGACAGTTTAAATATTTGAAAACAGCATTTTGTATGTTTTTGCAAGCTGAAAGCAGCTATTTTATCTTGATTTTGCAAACATAAGCCATAACACACGACATATACATGAATATTACAGTTTAAATACTTGAAAATGGTGTTTTGTATGCTTTTGCATGCTTAAAACAGCATTTTTATCTTGCTTTTACGAACATTAGCTATTATACACGACAGAAACATGAATATGACAGCATATATACTTGAAAACAGCATTTTATATGTTTTTGCAAGCTAAAAACAGCTATTTTATCTTGATTTTGCAAACAAAAGTCTTTACACACGACATATACATGAATATGACAGTTTAAATACTTGAAAACAGCATTTTGTATGTTTTTGCAAGCTGAAAACAGCTATTTTATCTTAATTTTGCAAACATAAGCCATTACACACGACATATACATGAATATGACAGTTTAAATACTTGAAAACGGTGTTTTGTATGCTTTTGCAAGCTTAAAACAGCATTTTTGTCTTGCTTTCACCAACATTAGCTATTATACACGACAGAAACATGAATATGACAGTTTAAATACTTTAAACCGGTGTTTTGTATGCTTTTGCATGCTTAAAACAGCATTTTTATCTTGCTTTCACCAACATTAGCTATTATACACGACAGAAACATGAATATGACAGTTTAAATACTTGAAAACAGCATTTTGTATGTTTTTGCAAGCTGAAAACAGATATTTTATCTTGATTTTGCAAACATAAGCCATTACACACGACATATACATGAATATGACAGTTTAAATAGTTGAAAATGGTGTTTTGTATGCTTTTGCATGCTTAAAACAGCATTTTTATCTTGCTTTCAAGAACATTAGCTATTATACACGACGGAAACATGAATATGACAGTTTAAATACTTGAAAACGGTGTTTTGTATGCTTTTGCATGCTTAAAACAGCATTTTTATATTGCTTTCACCAGCATTAGCTATTATACACGACAGAAACATGAATATGACAGTTTAAATACTTGAAAACAGCATTTTGTATGTTTTGCATGTTTAAATACTTGAAAACGGTGTTTTGTATGCGTTTGCATGTTTAAAACAGCAATTTTATCTTGCTTTCACCAACATTAGCTATTATACACGACAGAAACATAAATATGACAGTTTAAATACTTGAAAACAGCATTTTGTTTGTTTTTGCAAGCTGTATACAGCTATTTTATCTTAATTTTGCAAACATAAGCCATTACACACGACATATACATAAATATGACAGTTTAAATACTTAAAAACGGTGTTTTGTATGCTTTTGCATGCTTAAAACAGCATTTTTATCTTGCTTTCACCAACATTAGCTATTATACACAACAGAAACATGAATATGACAGTTTAAATACTTGAAAACGGTGTTTTGTATGCTTTTGCATGCTTAAAACAGCATTTTTATCTTACTTTCACCAACATTAGCTATTATACACGACAGAAACATGAATATGACGGTTTAAATACTTGAAAACAGCATTTTGTATGTTTTTGCAAGCTGAAAACAGCTATTTTATCTTGATTTTGCAAACATAAGCCATTACACACGACATATACCTGAATGTGACAGTTTAAATACTTGAAAACGGTGTTTTGTATGCTTTTGCACGCTAAAAACAGCATTTTTATCTTGCTTTCACCAACATTAGCTATTATACACGACAGAAACTTGAATATGACAGTTTAAATACTTGAAAACGGTGTTTTGTATATTTTTGCAAGTTGAAAACAGCTATTTTATTTTGATTTTGCAAACATAAGCCATTGCACACGACATATACATGAATATGACAGTTTAAATAGTTGAAAAACGGTGTTTTGTATGCTTTTGCATGCTTAAAACAGCATTTTTATCTTGCTTTCACCAACATTAGCTATTATAAACGACAGAAACATGAATATGACAGTTTAAATACTTGAAAACAGCATTCTTTATGTTTTTGCAAGCTGAAAACAGCTATTTTATTTTGATTTTGCAAACATAAGCCATTACACACGATATATACATGAATATGACAGTTTAAATACTTGAAAACGGTGTTTTGTATGCTTTTGCATGCTTAAAACAGCATTTTCATCTTGCTTTCACCAACATTAGCTATTATACACGACAGAAACATGAATATGACAGTTTAAATACTTGAAAACAGCATTTTGTATGTTTTTGCAAGCTGAAAACAGCTATTTTATCTTGATTTTGCAAACATAAGCCATTACACACGACATATACCTGAATAAAACAGTTTAATTTCTTGAAAACGGTGTTTTGTATGCTTTTGCACGCTTAAAACAGCATTTTTATCTTGCTTTCAGCAACATTAGCTATTATACATGACAGAAACCATGAATATGACAGTTTAAATACTTGAAAACGCTGTTTTGTATGCTTTTGCATGCCTAAAACAGCATTTTTATCTTGCTTTCACCAACATTAGCTATTATACACGACAGAAACTTGAATATGACAGTTTAAATACTTGAAAACAGCATTTTGTATGATTTTGCAAGCTGAAAACAGCAATTTTGTCTTGATTTTGCAAACATAAGTTATTACACACGACATATACATGAATATGACAGTATAAATACTTGAAAATGGTGTTTTGTATGCTTTTGCATGCTTAAAACAGCATTTTTATCTTGCTTTCACCAACATTAGCTATTATACACGACAGAAACATGAATATGACAGTATATATACTTAAATACAGCATTTTATATGTTTTTGCAAGCTGAAAACAGCTATTTTATCTTGATTTTGCAAACAAAAGCCATTACACACGACATATACATGAATATGACAGTTTAAATACTTGAAAACGGTATTTTGTATGCTTTTGCATGCTTAAAAACAGCATTTATATCTTGCTTTCACCAACATTAGCTATTATACACGACAGAAACATGAATATAACAGTTTAAATACTTGAAAACAGCATTTTGTATGTTTTTGCAAGCTGAAAACAACTATTTCATCTTGATTTTGCAAACATAAGTTATTATACACGACATATACATGAATATGACAGTTTAAATACTTGAAAACGGGATTTTGTTTGCTTTTGCATGCAGAAAACAGCATTTTTATCTTGTTTTCACCAACATTAGCTATTATACATGACAGAAACATGAATATGACAGTTTAAATACTTGAAAACGCTGTTTTGTATGCTTTTGCATGCTTAAAACAGCATTTTTATCTTGCTTTCACCAACATTAGCTATTATACACGACAGAAACATGAATATGACATTTTAAATACTTGAAAACAGCATTTTGTATGTTTTTGCAAGCTGAAAACAGCTATTTTATCTTGATTTTGCAAACATAAGCCATTACACACGACATATACATGAATATGACAGTTTAAATACTTGAAAACGGTGTTTTGTATGCTTTTGCATGCTTAAAACTGCATTTTTTATCTAGCTTTCACCAACATTAGCTATTATACACGACAGAAACATGAATATGACAGTTTAAATACTTGAAAACAGCATTTTGTATGTTTTTGCAAGCTGAAAACAGCTATTTTATCTTGATTTGCAAACATAAGCCATTAAACACGACATATACATGAATATGACAGTTTAAATACTTGAAGACGGTGTTTTGTATGCTTTTGCATGCTTAAAACAGCATTTTTATCTTGCTTTCACAAACATTAGCTATTATACACGACAGAAACATGATTATGACAGTTTAAATATTTGAAAACAGCATTTTGTATGTTTTTGCAAGCTGAAAGCAGCTATTTTATCTTGATTTTGCAAACATAAGCCATAACACACGACATATACATGAATATTACAGGTTAAATACTTGAAAATGGTGTTTTGTATGCTTTTGCATGCTTAAAACAGCATTTTTATCATGCTTTTACGAACATTAGCTATTATACACGACAGAAACATGAATATGACAGTATATATACTTGAAAACAGCATTTTATATGTTTTTGCAAGCTAAAAACAGCTATTTTATCTTGATTTTGCAAACAAAAGTCTTTACACACGACATATACATGAATATGACAGTTTAAATACTTTAAAACAGCATATTGTATGTTTTTGCAAGCTGAAAACAGCTATTTTATCTTAATTTTGCAAACATAAGCCATTACACACGACATATACATGAATATGACAGTTTAAATACTTGAAAACGGTGTTTTGTATGCTTTTGCATGCTTAAAACAGCATTTTTGTCTTGCTTTCACCAACATTAGCTATTATACACGACAGAAACATGAATATGACAGTTTAAATACTTTAAACCGGTGTTTTGTATGCTTTTGCATGCTTAAAACAGCATTTTTATCTTGCTTTCACCAACATTAGCTATTATACACGACAGAAACATGAATATGACAGTTTAAATACTTGAAAACAGCATTTTGTATGTTTTTGCAAGCTGAAAACAGATATTTTATCTTGATTTTGCAAACATAAGCCATTACACACGACATATACATGAATATGACAGTTTAAATAGTTGAAAATGGTGTTTTGTATGCTTTTGCATGCTTAAAACAGCATTTTTATCTTGCTTTCAAGAACATTAGCTATTATACACGACGGAAACATGAATATGACAGTTTAAATACTTGAAAACGGTGTTTTGTATGCTTTTGCATGCTTAAAACAGCATTTTTATATTGCTTTCACCAGCATTAGCTATTATACACGACAGAAACATGAATATGACAGTTTAAATACTTGAAAACAGCATTTTGTATGTTTTTGCAAGCTGAAAACAGCTATTTGATCTTGATTTTGCAAACATAAGCCATTACACACGACATATACATGAATATGACAGTTTGAATACTAGAAAACGGTGTTCTGTATGCTTTTGCATGCTTAAAACAGCATTTTTATCTTGTTTTCACCAACATTAGCTATTACACACGACAGATACAAAAATATGACAGTTTAAATACTTGAAAACAGCATTTTGTATGCTTTTGCATGCTGATAACAGCTATTTGATCTTGATTTTGCAAACATCAGCCATTACACACGACATATACATGAATATGACAGTTTAAATAATTGAAAACGGTGTTTTGTATGCTTTTGCATGCTTAAAGCAGCATTTTTATCTTGCTTTCACCAACATTAGCTATTATAAACGACAGAAACTTGAATATGACAGTTTAAATACTTGAAAACGGTGTTTTGTATGCGTTTGCATGTTTAAAACAGCAATTTTATCTTGCTTTCACCAACATTAGCTATTATACACGACAGAAACATAAATATGACAGTTTAAATACTTGAAAACAGCATTTTGTTTGTTTTTGCAAGCTGTATACAGCTATTTTATCTTAATTTTGCAAACATAAGCCATTACACACGACATATACATAAATATGACAGTTTAAAATACTTAAAAACGGTGTTTTGTATGCTTTTGCATGCTTAAAACAGCATTTTTATCTTGCTTTCACCAACATTAGCTATTATACACAACAGAAACATGAATATGACAGTTTAAATACTTGAAAACGGTGTTTTGTATGCTTTTGCATGCTTAAAACAGCATTTTTATCTTACTTTCACCAACATTAGCTATTATACAAGACAGAAACATGAATATGACGGTTTAAATACTTGAAAACAGCATTTTGTATGTTTTGCAAGCTGAAAACAGCTATTTTATCTTGATTTTGCAAACATAAGCCATTACACACGACATATACATTAATGTGACAGTTTAAATACTTGAAAACGGTGTTTTGTATGCTTTTGCACGCTAAAAACAGCATTTTTATCTTGCTTTCACTAACATTAGCTAATATGCACGACAGAAACATGAATATGACAGTTTAAATACTTGAAAACAGCATTTCGTATGTTTTTGCAAGCTGAAAACAGCTATTTTATCTTGATTTTGAAAACATAAGCCATTACACACGACATATACATGAATATGACAGTTTAAATACTTGAAAACGGTGTTTTGTATGCTTTTGCATGCTTAAAACAGCATTTTTATCTTGCTTTCATCAACATTAGCTATTATACACGACAGAAACATTAATATGACAGTTTAAATGCTTGAAAACGCTGTTTTGTATGCTTTTGCATGTTTAAAACAGCATTTTTATCTTGCTTTCACCAACATTAGCTATTATACACGACAGAAACTTGAATATGACAGTTTAAATACTTGAAAACGGTGTTTTGTATATTTTTGCAAGCTGAAAACAGCTATTTTATTTTGATTTTGCAAACATAAGCCATTACACACGACATATACATGAATATGACAGTTTAAATAGTTGAAAACGGTGTTTTGTATGCTTTTGCATGCTTAAAACAGCATTTTTATCTTGCTTTCACCAACATTAGCTATTATAAACGACAGAAACATGAATATGACAGTTTAAATACTTGAAAACAGCATTCTTTATGTTTTTGCAAGCTGAAAACAGCTATTTTATTTTGATTTTGCAAACATAAGCCATTACACACGATATATACATGAATATGACAGTTTAAATACTTGAAAACGGTGTTTTGTATGCTTTTGCATGCTTAAAACAGCATTTTCATCTTGCTTTCACCAACATTAGCTATTATACACGACAGAAACATGAATATGACAGTTTAAATACTTGAAAACAGCATTTTGTATGTTTTTGCAAGCTGAAAACAGCTATTTTATCTTGATTTTGCAAACATAAGCCATTACACACGACATATACCTGAATAAAACAGTTTAATTTCTTGAAAACGGTGTTTTGTATGCTTTTGCACGCTTAAAACAGCATTTTTATCTTGCTTTCAGCAACATTAGCTATTATACATGACAGAAACATGAATATGACAGTTTAAATACTTGAAAACGCTGTTTTGTATGCTTTTGCATGCCTAAAACAGCATTTTTATCTTGCTTTCACCAACATTAGCTATTATACACGACAGAAACTTGAATATGACAGTTTAAATACTTGAAAACAGCATTTTGTATGATTTTGCAAGCTGAAAACAGCAATTTTGTCTTGATTTTGCAAACATAAGTTATTACACACGACATATACATGAATATGACAGTATAAATACTTGAAAATGGTGTTTTGTATGCTTTTGCATGCTTAAAACAGCATTTTTATCTTGCTTTCACCAACATTAGCTATTATACACGACAGAAACATGAATATGACAGTATATATACTTAAATACAGCATTTTATATGTTTTTGCAAGCTGAAAACAGCTATTTTATCTTGATTTTGCAAACAAAAGCCATTACACACGACATATACATGAATATGACAGTTTAAATACTTGAAAACGGTATTTTGTATGCTTTTGCATGCTTAAAACAGCATTTATATCTTGCTTTCACCAACATTAGCTATTATACACGACAGAAACATGAATATAACAGTTTAAATACTTGAAAACAGCATTTTGTATGTTTTTGCAAGCTGAAAACAACTATTTCATCTTGATTTTGCAAACATAAGTTATTATACACGACATATACATGAATATGACAGTTTAAATACTTGAAAACGGGATTTTGTTTGCTTTTGCATGCAGAAAACAGCATTTTTATCTTGTTTTCACCAACATTAGCTATTATACATGACAGAAACATGAATATGACAGTTTAAATACTTGAAAACGCTGTTTTGTATGCTTTTGCATGCTTAAAACAGCATTTTTATCTTGCTTTCACCAACATTAGCTATTATACACGACAGAAACATGAATATGACATTTTAAATACTTGAAAACAGCATTTTGTATGTTTTTGCAAGCTGAAAACAGCTATTTTATCTTGATTTTGCAAACATAAGCCATTACACACGACATATACATGAATATGACAGTTTAAATACTTGAAAACGGTGTTTTGTATGCTTTTGCATGCTTAAAACTGCATTTTTTATCTAGCTTTCACCAACATTAGCTATTATACACGACAGAAACATGAATATGACAGTTTAAATACTTGAAAACAGCATTTTGTATGTTTTTGCAAGCTGAAAACAGCTATTTTATCTTGATTTTGCAAACATAAGCCATTAAACACGACATATACATGAATATGACAGTTTAAATACTTGAAGACGGTGTTTTGTATGCTTTTGCATGCTTAAAACAGCATTTTTATCTTGCTTTCACAAACATTAGCTATTATACACGACAGAAACATGATTATGACAGTTTAAATATTTGAAAACAGCATTTTGTATGTTTTTGCAAGCTGAAAGCAGCTATTTTATCTTGATTTTGCAAACATAAGCCATAACACACGACATATACATGAATATTACAGTTTAAATACTTGAAAATGGTGTTTTGTATGCTTTTGCATGCTTAAAACAGCACTTTTATCTTGCTTTTACGAACATTAGCTATTATACACGACAGAAACATGAATATGACAGTATATATACTTGAAAACAGCATTTTATATGTTTTTGCAAGCTAAAAACAGCTATTTTATCTTGATTTTGCAAACAAAAGTCTTTACACACGACATATACATGAATATGACAGTTTAAATACTTGAAAACAGCATTTTGTATGTTTTTGCAAGCTGAAAACAGCTATTTTATCTTAATTTTGCAAACATAAGCCATTACACACGACATATACATGAATATGACAGTTTAAATACTTGAAAACGGTGTTTTGTATGCTTTTGCATGCTTAAAACAGCATTTTTGTCTTGCTTTCACCAACATTAGCTATTATACACGACAGAAACATGAATATGACAGTTTAAATACTTTAAACCGGTGTTTTGTATGCTTTTGCATGCTTAAAACAGCATTTTTATCTTGCTTTCACCAACATTAGCTATTATACACGACAGAAACATGAATATGACAGTTTAAATACTTGAAAACAGCATTTTGTATGTTTTTGCAAGCTGAAAACAGATATTTTATCTTGATTTTGCAAACATAAGCCATTACACACGACATATACATGAATATGACAGTTTAAATAGTTGAAAATGGTGTTTTGTATGCTTTTGCATGCTTCAAACAGCATTTTTATCTTGCTTTCAAGAACATTAGCTATTATACACGACGGAAACATGAATATGACAGTTTAAATACTTGAAAACGGTGTTTTGTATGCTTTTGCATGCTTAAAACAGCATTTTTATATTGCTTTCACCAGCATTAGCTATTATACACGACAGAAACATGAATATGACAGTTTAAATACTTGAAAACAGCATTTTGTATGTTTTTGCAAGATGAAAACAGCTATTTGATCTTGATTTTGCAAACATAAGCCATTACACACGACAT
>CAWWDY010000074.1:0-41871 GCA_963942605.1 Poecilus cupreus | reverse complement strand
ATCAGTTTGAATAATTAAAAACTGCGTTTTTCTATGTTTTTGCAGGTTTAAAACAGCAATTTTATCGTCATTTCTCATAAATCGCCGTTTCGCACGAAAGAAAACATGAATTTATCAGTTTTGAATAGTTGAAAACAGCGTTTTTCTATGTTTTAGCAAGTTTAAAACAGCAATTTTATCGTTATTTCTCATAAATCGCCGTTTCGCATGAAAGAAACATGAATTTGTCAGTTTGAATAGTTCAAAACAGCGTTTTTCTATGTTTTTTGCAAGTTTAAAACAGCAGTTTTATCGTGATTTCACAAAATCCACCATTTCGAACGAAAGAAACCTGAATTTATCAGTTTGAATAATTAAAAACTGCGTTTTTCTATGTTTTTGCAGGTTTAAAAAAGCAATTTTATCGTCATTTCTCATAAATCGCCGTTTCGCACGAAAGAAACATGAATTTATCAGTTTGAATAGTTGAAAACAGCGTTTTTCTATGTTTTTGCAAGTTTTAAAACAGCAATTTTATCGTCATTTCTCATAAATCGCCGTTTCGCAAGTAAGAAACATGAATTTGTCAGTTTAAATAGTTCAAAAACAGCGTTTTTCTATGTTTTTTGCAAGTTTTAAACAGCAATTTTATCGTCATTTCTCCTAAATCGCCGTTTAGCACGAAAGAAACATGAATTTGTCAGTTTGAATAGTTCAAAACAGCGTTTTTTCTATGTTTTTGCAAGTTTAAAACAAAAAATTTTATCGTCATTTCTCATAAATGGTTGTTTCGCATGAAAGAAACAGGAATTTGTCAGTTTGAATAGTTAAAAACAGTGTTTTTCTATGTTTTTTGCAAGTTTAAAACAGCAATTTTATCGTCATTTCTCATAAATCGCCGTTTCGCACGAAAGTAAACAGGAATTTGTCAGTTTGAATAGTTAAAAACAGCGTTTTTTCTATGTTTTTGCAAGTTTAAAACAGCAATTTTATCGTCATTTCTCATAAATCGCCGTTTCTCACGAAAGAAACATGAATTTGTCAGTTTGAATAGTTCAAAACAGCGTTTTTCTATGTTTTTGCAAGTTTAAAACAGCAATTTTATCGTCATTTCTCATAAATCGCCGTTTCGCACGAAAGAAACATGAATTTGTCAGTTTGAATAGTTCAAAACAGCGTTTTTCTATGTTTTTGCAATTTTAAAACAGCAATTTTATCGTCATTTCTCATAAATCGCCCGTTTCACACGAAAAGAAACATGAATTTGTCAGTTTGAATAGTTCAAAACAGCGTTTTTTCTATGTTTTTGCATGTTTAAAACAGCAATTTTATCGTCATTTCTCATAAATCGCCGTTTCACACGAAAGAAACATGAATTTGTCAGTTTGAATAGTTCAAAACAGCGTTTTTCTAAGTTTTGCAAGTTTAAAACAGCAATTTTATCGTCATTTCTCATAAATCGCCGTTTCGCACGAAAGAAACATGAATTTATCAGTTTGAATAGTTTGAAAACCGCGTTTTTCTATGTTTTTGCAAGTTTAAAACAGCAATTTTATCGTTTATTTCTCATAAATCGCCGTTTCGCACGAAAGAAACATGAATTTGTCAGTTTGAATAGTTTCAAAACAGCGTTTTTTCTATTATTTTGCAAGTTTAAAACTGCAGTTTTATCGTGATTTCACAAAAATCTACCGTTTCGAACGAAAGAAACCTGAATTTATCAGTTTGAATAATTAAAAACTGCGTTTTTCTATGTTTTTGCAAGTTTAAAACAGCAATTTTATCGTCATTTCTCATAAATCGCCCGTTTCGCACGAAAGAAACATGAATTTATCAGTTTGAATAATTGAAAAACAGCGTTTTTCTATGTTTTTGCAAGTTTAAAACAGCAATTTTATCGTCATTTCTCATAAATCGCCGTTTCGCAAGAAAGAAACAGGAATTTGTCAGTTTGAATAGTTAAAAAAAGCGTTTTTCTATGTTTTTGCAAGTTTAAAACAGCAATTTTATCGTCATTTCTCATAAATCGCCGTTTCGCAAGAGGAAACATGAACTTGTCAGTTTGAATAGTTCGAAACAGCATTTTTCTATGTTTTTGCAAGTTTAAAACAGCAATTTTATCGTCATTTCTCATAAATCGCCGTTATACACGAAAGAAACATGAATTTGTCAGTTTGAATAGTTTCAGAACAGCGTTTTTTCTATGTTTTTGCAAGTTTAAAACAGCAATTTTATCGTCATTTCTCATAAATCGCCGTTTCGCACGAAAGAAACATGAATTTATCAGTTTGAATAGTTGACAACCGCGTTTTTTTATGTTTTTTGCAAGTTTAAAACAGCAATTTTATCGTCATTTCTCATAAATCGCCGTTTCGCACGAAAGAAACCTGATTTTATCAGTTTGAATAGTTAAAAACAGCGTTTTTCTATGTTTTTGCAAGTTTAAAACAGCAATTTTATCGTCATTTCTCAAAAATCGCCGTTTCACACGAAAGAAACATGAATTTATCAGTTTGAATAGTTGAAAACAGCGTTTTTCTATGTTTTTGCAAGTTTAAAACAGCATTTTTTATCGTTATTTCTCATAAATCGCCGTTTCGCAAGAAAGAAACATGAATTTGTCAGTTTGAATAGTTCAAAACAGCGTTTTTCTATGTTTTTGCAAGTTTAAAAACAGCAATTTTATCGTCATTTCTCATAAATCGCCGTTTCGCAAGAAAGAAACATGAATTTGTCAGTTTAAATAGTTCAAAACAGCGTTTTTCTATGTTTTTGCAAGTTTAAAACAGCAATTTTATCGTCATTTCTCTTAAAATCGCCGTTTCGCACGAAAGAAACATGAATTTGTCAGTTTGAATAGTGCAAAACAGCGTTTTTTCTATGTTTTTGCAAGTTTAAAACAGCAATTTTATCGTCATTTCTCATAAATCGCCGTTTCGCACGAAAGAAACTTGAATTTGTCAGTTTGAATAGTTCAGAACAGCGTTTTTTCTATGTTTTTGCAAGTTTAAAACAGCAGTTTTATCGTGATTTCACAAAATCCACCGTTTCGAACGAAAGAAACCTGAATTTATCAGTTTGAATAATTAAAAACTGCGTTTTTTCTATGTTTTTGCAAGTTTAAAACAGCAATTTTATCGTCATTTCTCAGAAATCGCCGTTTCGCATGAAAAAAACATGAATTTGTCAGTTTGAATAGTTCAAAAACAGCGTTTTTTCTATGTTTTTGCAAGTTTAAAACAGCAATTTTATCGTCATTTCTCATAAATCGCCGTTTCGCACGAAAGAAACATGAATTTGTCAGTTTAAATAGTTCAAAACAGCGTTTTTTCTATGTTTTTGCAAGTTTAAAACAGCAATTTTATCGTCATTTCTCTTAAATCGCCGTTTCGCACGAAAGAAACATGAATTTGTCAGTTTGAATAGTTCAAAACAGCATTTTTCTATGTTTTTGCAAGTTTAAAACAGCAATTTTATCGTCCATTTCTCATAAATCGCCGTTTCGCACGAAAGAAACATGAATTTATCAGTTTGAATAGTTGACAACCGCGTTTTTTTTATGTTTTTGCAAGTTTTAAAACAGCAATGTTATCGTCATTTCTCATAAATCGCCGTTTCTCACGAAAGAAACCTGATTTTATCAGTTTGAATAGTTAAAAACAGCGTTTTTCTATGTTTTTGCAAGTTTAAAACAGCAATTTTATCGTCATTTCTCATTAATCGCCGTTTCACACGAAAGAAACATGAATTTATCAGTTTGAATAGTTGAAAACAGCGTTTTTCTATGTTTTTGCAAGTTTAAAACAGCAATTTTATCGTTATTTCTCATAAATCGCCGTTTCGCAAGAAAGAAACATGGAATTTGTCAGTTTGAATAGTTCAAAACAGCGTTTTTCTATGTTTTTGCAAGTTTAAAACAGCAGTTTTATCGTGATTTCACAAAAATCCACCGTATCGAACGAAAGAAACCTGAATTTATCAGTTTGAATAATTAAAAACTGCGTTTTTTCTATGTTTTTGCAAATTTAAAACAGCAATTTTATCGTCATTTCTCATTAATCGCCGTTTCGCACGAAAGAAACATGAATTTATCAGTTTTGAATAGTTGAAAACAGCGTTTTTTCTATGTTTTTGCAAGTTTAAAACAGCAATTTTATCGTCATTTCTCATAAATCGCCGTTTCGCAAGAAAGAAACATGAATTTGTCAGTTTAAATAGTTCAAAACAGCGTTTTTCTATGTTTTTGCAAGTTTAAAACAGCAATTTTATCGTCATTTCTATTAAATCGCCGTTCGCACGAAAGAAACATGAATTTGTCAGTTTGAATAGTTCAAAACAGCGTTTTTTCTATGTTTTTGCAAGTTTAAAACAGCAGTTTTATTGTGATTTCACAATAATCCACCGTTTCGAACGAAAGAAACCTGAATTTATCAGTTTGAATAATTAAAAACTGCGTTTTTTCTATGTTTTTGCAAGTTTAAAAACAGCAATTTTATCGTCATTTCTCATAAATCGCCGTTTCACACGAAAGAAACATGAATTTGTCAGTTTGAATAGTTCAAAACAGCGTTTTTCTATGTTTTTTGCAAGTTTAAAACAGCAATTTTATCGTCATTTCTCTTAAATCGCCGTTTCGCAACGAAAGAAACATGAATTTAGCAGTTTTAATAGTTCAAAACCGCGTTTTTCTATGTTTTTGCAAGTTTTTAAACAGCAATTTTATCGTCATTTCTCATAAATCGCCGTTTCGCACGAAAGAAACATGAATTTATCAGTTTGAATAGTTGACAAGCGCGTTTTTTTATGTTTTTGCAAGTTTAAAAACAGCAATTTTATCGTCCATTTCTCATAAATCGCCGTTTCGCACGAAAGAAACCTGATTTTATCAGTTTGAATAGTTTAAAAAACAGCGTTTTTTTCTATGTTTTTGCAAGTTTAAAACAGCAATTTTATCGTCATTTCTCATAAATCGCCGTTTCACACGAAAGAAACATGAATTTATCAGTTTGAATAGTTGAAAACAGCGTTTTTCTATGTTTTCGCAAGTTTAAAACAGCAATTTTTATCGTTATTTCTCATAAATCGCCGTTTCGCAAGAAAGAAACATGAATTTGTCAGTTTGAATAGTTCAAAACTGCGTTTTTCTATGTTTTTGCAAGTTTAAAACAGCAGTTTTATCGTGATTTCACAAAAATCCACCGTTTCGAACGAAAGAAACCTGAATTTATCAGTTTGAATAGTTGAAAACAGCGTTTTTCTATGTTTTTGCAAGTTTAAAACAGCAATTTTATCGTCATTTCTCATAAATCGCCGTTTCGCAAGAAAGAAACATGAATTTGTCAACTTAAATAGTTCAAAACAGCGTTTTTCTATGTTTTTGCAAGTTTAAACAGCAATTTTATCGTTATTTCTATTAAATCGCCGTTTCGCACGAAAGAAACATGAATTTGTCAGTTTGAATAGTTCAAAACAGCGTTTTTCTATGTTTTTGCAAGTTTAAAACAGCAGTTTTATTGTGATTTCACAATAATCCACCGTTTCGAACGAAAGAAACCTGAATTTATCAGTTTTGAATAATTAAAAACTGCGTTTTTCTATGTTTTTGCAAGTTTAAAACAGCAATTTTATCGTCATTCTCATAAATCGCCGTTTCGCATGAAAGAAACATGAATTTGTCAGTTTGAATAGTTCAAAACAGCGTTTTTCCATGTTTTTGCAAGTTTAAAACAGCAATTTTATCGTCATTTCTCATAAATCGCCGTTTCGCAAGAAAGAAACATGAATTTGTCAGTTTAAATAGTTCAAAACAGCGTTTTTCTATGTTTTTGCAAGTTTAAAACAGCAATTTTATCGTCATTTCTATTAAATCGCCGTTTCGCACGAAAGAAACATGAATTTGTCAGTTTGAATAGTTCAAAACAGCGTTTTTCTATGTTTTTGCAAGTTTAAAACAGCAATTATATCGTCATTTCTCTTAAATCGCCGTTTCGCACGAAAGAAACATGAATTTAGCAGTTTTAATAGTTGAAAACCGCGTTTTTTATGTTTTCGCAAGTTTAAAAACAGCAATTGTATCGTCATTTCTCATAAATCGCCGTTTCGCACGAAAGAAGCATGAATTTATCAGTTTGAATAGTTAAAAACAGCATTTTTCTATGTTTTTGCAAGTTTAAAACAGCAATTTTATCGTCATTTCTCATAAATCGCCGTTTCGCACGAAAGAAACATGAATTTATCAGTTTGAATAGTTGAAAACAGCGTTTTTCTATGTTTTTGCAAGTTTAAAACAGCAATTTTATCGTCATTTCTCATAAATCGCCGTTTCGCAAGAAAGAAACATGAATTTGTCAGTTTAAATAGTTCAAAACAGCGTTTTTCTATGTTTTTCCAAGTTTAAAACAGCAATTTTATCGTCATTTCTCTTAAATCGCCGTTTCGCACGAAAGAAACATGAATTTGTCAGTTTGAATAGTGCAAAACAGCGTTTTTCTATGTTTTTGCAAGTTTAAAACAGCAATTTTATCGTCATTTCTCATAAATCGCCGTTTCGCACGAAAGAAACATGAATTTGTCAGTTTGAATAGTTCAGAACAGCGTTTTTCTATGTTTTTGCAAGTTTAAAACAGCAGTTTTATCGTGATTTCACAAAAATCCACCGTTTCGAACGAAAGAAACCTGAATTTATCAGTTAATATAATTAAAAACTGCGTTTTTCTATGTTTTTGCAAGTTTAAAACAGCAATTTTATCGTCATTTCTCAGAAATCGCCGTTTCGCATGAAAAAAACATGAATTTGTCAGTTTGAATAGTTCAAAACAGCGTTTTTCTATGTTTTTGCAAGTTTAAAACAGCAATTTTATCGTCATTTCTCATAAATCGCCGTTTCGCACGAAAGAAACATGAATTTGTCAGTTTAAATAGTTCAAAACAGCGTTTTTCTATGTTTTTGCAAGTTTAAAACAGCAATTTTATCGTCATTTCTCTTAAATCGCCGTTTCGCACGAAAGAAACATGAATTTGTCAGTTTGAATAGTTCAAAACAGCATTTTTCTATGTTTTTGCAAGTTTAAAACAGCAATTTTATCGTCATTTCTCATAAATCGCCGTTTCGCACGAAAGAAACATGAATTTATCAGTTTGAATAGTTGACAACCGCGTTTTTTTATGTTTTTGCAAGTTTAAAACAGCAATGTTATCGTCATTTCTCATATATCGCCGTTTCGCACGAAAGAAACATGAATTTGTCAGTTTAAATAGTTCAAAACAGCGTTTTTCTATGTTTTTGCAAGTTTAAAACAGCAATTTTATCGTCATTTCTCTTAAATCGCCGTTTCGCACGAAAGAAACATGAATTTGTCAGTTTGAATAGTTAAAAACAGCGTTTTTCTTTGTTTTTGCATATTTAAAACAGCAATTTTATCGTCATTTCTCATAAATCGCCGTTTCACACGAAAGAAACATGAATTTATCAGTTTGAATAGTTGAAAACAGCGTTTTTCTATGTTTTTAAAACAGCAATTTTATCGTTATTTCTCATAAATCGCCGTTTCGCAAGAAAGAAACATGAATTTGTCAGTTTGAATAGTTCAAAACAGTGTTTTTCTATGTTTTTGCAAGTTTAAAACAGCAGTTTTATCGTGATTTCACAAAAATCCACCGTATCGAACGAAAGAAACCTGAATTTATCAGTTTGAATAATTAAAAACTGCGTTTTTCTATGTTTTTGCAAGTTTAAAACAGCAATTTTATCGTCATTTCTCATCAATCGCCGTTTCGCACGAAAGAAACATGAATTTATCAGTTTGAATAGTTGAAAACAGCGTTTTTCTATGTTTTTGCAAGTTTAAAACAGCAATTTTATCGTCATTTCTCATAAATCGCCGTTTCGCAAGAAAGAAACATGAATTTGTCAGTTTAAATAGTTCAAAACAGCGTTTTTCTATGTTTTTGCAAGTTTAAAACAGCAATTTTATCGTCATTTCTGTTAAATCGCCGTTTCGCACGAAAGAAACATTAATTTGTCAGTTTGAATAGTTCAAAACAGCGTTTTTCTATGTTTTTGCAAGTTTAAAACAGCAGTTTTATTGTGATTTCACAATAATCCACCGTTTCGAACGAAAGAAACCTGAATTTATCAGTTTGAATAGTTCAAAACAGCGTTTTTCTATGTTTTTGCAAGTTTAAAACAGCAATTTTATCGTCATTTCTCTTAAATCGCCGTTTCGCACGAAAGAAACATGAATTTAGCAGTTTTAATAGTTCAAAACCGCGTTTTTCTATGTTTTTGCAAGTTTAAAACAGCAATTTTATCGTCATTTCTCATAAATCGCCGTTTCGCACGAAAGAAACATGAATTTATCAGTTTGAATAGTTGACAACCGCGTTTTTTTATGTTTTTGCAAGTTTAAAACAGCAATTTTATCGTCATTTCTCATAAATCGCCGTTTCGCACGAAAGAAACCTGATTTTATCAGTTTGAATAGTTAAAAACAGCGTTTTTCTATGTTTTTGCAAGTTTAAAACAGCAATTTTATCGTCATTTCTCATAAATCGCCGTTTCACACGAAAGAAACATGAATTTATCAGTTTGAATAGTTGAAAACAGCGTTTTTCTATGTTTTCGCAAGTTTAAAACAGCAATTTTATCGTTATTTCTCATAAATCGCCGTTTCGCAAGAAAGAAACATGAATTTGTCAGTTTGAATAGTTCAAAACTGCGTTTTTCTATGTTTTTGCAAGTTTAAAACAGCAGTTTTATCGTGATTTCACAAAAATCCACCGTTTCGAACGAAAGAAACCTGAATTTATCAGTTTGAATAGTTGAAAACAGCGTTTTTCTATGTTTTTGCAAGTTTAAAACAGCAATTTTATCGTCATTTCTCATAAATCGCCGTTTCGCAAGAAAGAAACATGAATTTGTCAGTTTAAATAGTTCAAAACAGCGTTTTTCTATGTTTTTGCAAGTTTAAAACAGCAATTTTATCGTCATTTCTATTAAATCGCCGTTTCGCACGAAAGAAACATGAATTTGTCAGTTTGAATAGTTCAAAACAGCGTTTTTCTATGTTTTTGCAAGTTTAAAACAGCAGTTTTATTGTGATTTCACAATAATCCACCGTTTCGAACGAAAGAAACCTGAATTTATCAGTTTAAATAATTAAAAACTGAGTTTTTCTATGTTTTTGCAAGTTTAAAACAGCAATTTTATCGTCATTTCTCATAAATCGCCGTTTCGCATGAAAGAAACATGAATTTGTCAGTTTGAATAGTTCAAAACAGCGTTTTTCCATGTTTTTGCAAGTTTAAAACAGCAATTTTATCGTCATTTCTCATAAATCGCCGTTTCGCACGAAAGAAACATGAATTTGTCAGTTTGAATAGTTCAAAATAGCGTTTTTCTATGTTTTAGCGTTTAAAACAGCAATTTTGTCGTCATTTCTCATAAATCGTCGTTTCGCACGAAAGAAACATGAATTTATCAATTTGAATAGCTGAAAACAGCGTTTTTCTATGTTTTTGCAAGTTTAAAACAGCAGTTTTATCGTAATTTCACAAAAATCCACCGTTTCGCATAAAAAAAAACATGAATTTATCAGTTTGAATAGTTAAAAACAGCGTTTTTCTATGTTTTTGCAAGTTTAAAACAGCAATTGTATCGTCATTTCTCATAAATCGCCGTTTCGCACGAAAGAAGCATGAATTTATCAGTTTGAATAGTTAAAAACAGCATTTTTCTATGTTTTCGCAAGTTTAAAACAGCAATTTTATCGTCATTTCTCATAAATCGCCGTTTCGCACGAAAGAAACATAAATTTATCAGTTTGAATAGTTGGAAACAGCGTTTTTCTATGTTTTTGCAAGTTTAAAACAGCAATTTTATCGTCATTTCTCATAAATCGCCGTTTCGCAAGAAAGAAACATGAATTTGTCAGTTTAAATAGTTCAAAACAGCGTTTTTCTATGTTTTTGCAAGTTTAAAACAGCAATTTTATCGTCATTTCTCTTAAATCGCCGTTTCGCACGAAAGAAACATGAATTTGTCAGTTTGAATAGTTCAAAACAGCGTTTTTCTATGTTTTTGCAAGTTCAAAACAGCAATTTTATCGTCATTTCTCATAAATTGCCGTTTCGCACGAAAGAAACATGAATTTATCAGTTTGAATAGTTGACAAAAGCGTTTTTCTATGTTTTTGCAAGTTTAAAACAGCAATTTTATCGTCATTTCTCATAAATCGCCGTTTCGTACGAAAGAAACCTGAATTTATCAGTTTGAATAGTTAAAACAGCGTTTTTCTATGTTTTTGCAAGTTTAAAACCGCAATTTTATCGTCATTTCTCATAAATCGCCGTTTCACACGAAAGAAACATGAATTTATCAGTTTGAATTGTTGAAAACAGCGTTTTTCTATGTTTTTGCAAGTTTAAAACAGCAATTTTATCGTCATTTCTCTTAAATCGCCGTTTCGCACGAAAGAAACATGAATTTAGCAGTTTTAATAGTTGAAAACCGCGTTTTTCTATGTTTTCGCAAGTTTAAAACAGCAATTTTATCGTCTCTTCTCATAAATCGCCGTTTCGCACGAAAGAAACATGAATTTATCAGTTTGAATAGTTGAAAACAGCGTTTTTCTATGTTTTTGCAAGTTTAAAACAGCAATTTTATCGTCATTTCTCATAAATCGCCGTTTCGCACGAAAGAAACATGAATTTGTCAGTTTGAATAGTTCAAAACAGCGTTTTTCTATGTTTTTGCAAGTTTAAAACAGCAATTTTATCGTCATTTCTCATAAATCGCCGTTTCGCATGAAAGAAACATGAATTTGTCAGTTTGAATAGTTCAAAACAGCGTTTTTCCATGTTTTTGCAAGTTTAAAACAGCAATTTTATCGTCATTTCTCATAAATCGCCGTTTCACACGAAAGAAACTTGAATTTGTCAGTTTAAATAGTTCAAAACAGCGTTTTTCTATGTTTTTGCAAGTTTAAAACAGCAATTTTATCGTCATTTCTCTTAAATCGCCGTTTCGCACGAAAGAAACATGAATTTGTCAGTTTGAATAGTTCAAAACAGCGTTTTTCTATGTTTTTGCAAGTTCAAAACAGCAATTTTATCGTCATTTCTCATAAATTGCCGTTTCGCACGAAAGAAACATGAATTTATCAGTTTGAATAGTTGACAAAAGCGTTTTTCTATGTTTTTGCAAGTTTAAAACAGCAATTTTATCGTCATTTCTCATAAATCGCCGTTTCGTACGAAAGAAACCTGAATTTATCAGTTTGAATAGTTAAAACAGCGTTTTTCTATGTTTTTGCAAGTTTAAAACCGCAATTTTATCGTCATTTCTCATAAATCGCCGTTTCACACGAAAGAAACATGAATTTATCAGTTTGAATTGTTGAAAACAGCGTTTTTCTATGTTTTTGCAAGTTTAAAACAGCAATTTTATCGTCATTTCTCTTAAATCGCCGTTTCGCACGAAAGAAACATGAATTTAGCAGTTTTAATAGTTGAAAACCGCGTTTTTCTATGTTTTCGCAAGTTTAAAACAGCAATTTTATCGTCTCTTCTCATAAATCGCCGTTTCGCACGAAAGAAACATGAATTTATCAGTTTGAATAGTTGAAAACAGCGTTTTTCTATGTTTTTGCAAGTTTAAAACAGCAATTTTATCGTCATTTCTCATAAATCGCCGTTTCGCACGAAAGAAACATGAATTTGTCAGTTTGAATAGTTCAAAACAGCGTTTTTCTATGTTTTTGCAAGTTTAAAACAGCAATTTTATCGTCATTTCTCATAAATCGCCGTTTCGCATGAAAGAAACATGAATTTGTCAGTTTGAATAGTTCAAAACAGCGTTTTTCCATGTTTTTGCAAGTTTAAAACAGCAATTTTATCGTCATTTCTCATAAATCGCCGTTTCACACGAAAGAAACTTGAATTTGTCAGTTTAAATAGTTCAAAACAGCGTTTTTCTATGTTTTTGCAAGTTTAAAACAGCAATTTTATCGTCATTTCTCTTAAATCGCCGTTTCGCACGAAAGAAACATGAATTTGTCAGTTTGAATAGTTCAAAACAGCGTTTTTCTATGTTTTTGCAAGTTCAAAACAGCAATTTTATCGTCATTTCTCATAAATCGCCGTTTCGCACGAAAGAAACATGAATTTATCAGTTTGAATAGTTGACAAAAGCGTTTTTCTATGTTTTTGCAAGTTTAAAACAGCAATTTTATCGTCATTTCTCATAAATCGCCGTTTCGTACGAAAGAAACCTGAATTTATCAGTTTGAATAGTTAAAACAGCGTTTTTCTATGTTTTTGCAAGTTTAAAACAGCAATTTTATCGTCATTTCTCATAAATCGCCGTTTCACACGAAAGAAACATGAATTTATCAGTTTGAATTGTTGAAAACAGCGTTTTTCTATGTTTTTGCAAGTTTAAAACAGCAATTTTATCGTCATTTTTCTTAAATCGCTGTTTCGCACGAAAGAAACATGAATTTAGCAGTTTTAATAGTTGAAAACCGCGTTTTTCTATGTTTTCGCAAGTTTAAAACAGCAATTTTATCGTCTCTTCTCATAAATCGCCGTTTCGCACGAAAGAAACATGAATTTATCAGTTTGAATAGTTGAAAACAGCGTTTTTCTATGTTTTTGCAAGTTTAAAACAGCAATTTTATCGTCATTTCTCATAAATCGCCGTTTCGCACGAAAGAAACATGAATTTGTCAGTTTGAATAGTTCAAAACAGCGTTTTTCTATGTTTTTGCAAGTTTAAAACAGCAATTTTATCGTCATTTCTCATAAATCGCCGTTTCGCACGAAAGAAGCATGAATTTATCAGTTTGAATAGTTAAAAACAGCATTTTTCTATGTTTTCGCAAGTTTAAAACAGCAATTTTATCGTCATTTCTCATAAATCGCCGTTTCGCACGAAAGAAACATGAATTTATCAGTTTGAATAGTTGAAAACAGCGTTTTTCTATGTTTTTGCAAGTTTAAAACAGCAATTTTATCGTCATTTCTCATAAATCGCAGTTTCGCAAGAAAGAAACATGAATTTGTCAGTTTAAATAGTTCAAAACAGCGTTTTTCTATGTTTTTGCAAGTTTAAAACAGCAATTTTATCGTCATTTCTCTTAAATAGCCGTTTCGCACGAAAGAAACCTGAATTTATCAGTTTGAATAGTTCAAAACAGCGTTTTTCTATGTTTTTGCAAGTTTAAAACAAAAATTTTATCGTCATTTCTCATAAATCGCCGTTTCGCATGAAAGAAACAGGAATTTGTCAGTTTGAATAGTTAAAAACAGCGTTTTTCTATGTTTTTGCAAGTTTAAAACAGCAATTTTATCGTCATTTCTCATAAATCGCCGTTTCACACGAAAGAAACATGAATTTGTCAGTTTGAATAGTTCAAAACAGCGTTTTTCTATGTTTTTGCAAGTTTAAAACAGCAATTTTATCGTCATTTCTCATAAATCGCCGTTTCGCACGAAAGAAACAGTAATTTGTCAGTTTGAATAGTTAAAAACAGCGTTTTTCTATGTTTTTGCAAGTTTAAAACAGCAATTTTATCGTCATTTCTCATAAATCGCCGTTTCACACGAAAGAAACATGAATTTGTCAGTTTGAATAGTTCAAAACAGCGTTTTTCTATGTTTTTGCAAGTTTACAACAGCAATTTTATCGTCATTTCTCTTAAATAGCCGTTTCGCACGAAAGAAACATGAATTTATCAGTTTGAATAGTTGAAAACCGCGTTTTTCTATGTTTTTGCAAGTTTAAAACAGCAATTTTATCGTCATTTCTCATAAATCGCCGTTTCGCAGGAAAGAAACATGAATTTATCAGTTTGAATAGTTGAAAACCGCGTTTTTCTATGTTTTTGCAAGTTTAAAACAGCAATTTTATCGTCATTTCTCATAAATCGCCGTTTCGCACGAAAGAAACATGAATTTGTCAGATTGAATAGTTCAGAACAGCGTTTTTCTATGTTTTTGCAAGTTTAAAACAGCAATTTTATCGTCATTTCTCCTAAATCGCCGTTTCGCACGAAAAAAACATGAATTTGTCAGTTTGAATAGTTCAAAACAGCGTTTTTCTATGTTTTTGCAAGTTTAAAACAGCAATTTTGTCGTCATTTCTCATAAATCGCCATTTCGCACGAAAGAAACATGAATTTATCAGTTTGAATAGTTGAAAACAGCGTTTTTCTACATTTTGCAAGTTTAAAACAGCAGTTTTATCGTGATTTCACAAAAATCCACCGTTTCGCACAAAAGAAACATGAATTTATTAGTTTGAATAGTTAAAAACAGCGTTTTTCTATGTTTTTGCAAGTTTAAAACAGCAATTTTACGTCATTTCTCATAAATCGCCGTTTCACACGAAAGAAACATGAATTTATCAGTTTGAATTGTTGAAAACAGCGTTTTTCTATGTTTTTGCAAGTTTAAAACAGCAATTTTATCGTCATTTCTCCTAAATCGCCGTTTCGCACAAAAAAAACATGAATTTGTCAGTTTGAATAGTTCAAAACAGCGTTTTTCTATGTTTTTGCAAGTTTAAAACAGCAATTTTATCGTCATTTCTCATAAATCGCCGTTTCGCAGGAAAGAAACATGAATTTATCAGTTTGAATAGTTGAAAACCGCGTTTTTCTATGTTTTTGCAAGTTTAAAACAGCAATTTTATCGTCATTTCTCATAAATCGCCGTTTCGCACGAAAGAAACATGAATTTGTCAGTTTGAATAGTTCAGAACAGCGTTTTTCTATGTTTTTGCAAGTTTAAAACAGCAATTTTATCGTCATTTCTCCTAAATCGCCGTTTCGCACGAAAAAAACATGAATTTGTCAGTTTGAATAGTTCAAAACAGCGTTTTTCTATGTTTTTGCAAGTTTAAAACAGCAATTTTGTCGTCATTTCTCATAAATCGCCATTTCGCACGAAAGAAACATGAATTTATCAGTTTGAATAGTTGAAAAAAGCGTTTTTCTACATTTTGCAAGTTTAAAACAGCAGTTTTATCGTGATTTCACAAAAATCCACCGTTTCGCACAAAAGAAACATGAACTTATCAGTTTGAATAGTTGACAAAAGCGTTTTTCTATGTTTTTGCAAGTTTAAAACAGCAATTTTATCGTCATTTCTCATAAATCGCCGTTTCGTACGAAAGAAACCTGAATTTATCAGTTTGAATAGTTAAAACAGCGTTTTTCTATGTTTTTGCAAGTTTAAAACAGCAATTTTATCGTCATTTCTCATAAATCGCCGTTTCACACGAAAGAAACATGAATTTATCAGTTTGAATTGTTGAAAACAGCGTTTTTCTATGTTTTTGCAAGTTTAAAACAGCAATTTTATCGTCATTTCTCTTAAATCGCCGTTTCGCACGAAAGAAACATGAATTTAGCAGTTTTAATAGTTGAAAACCGCGTTTTTCTATGTTTTCGCAAGTTTAAAACAGCAATTTTATCGTCATTTCTCATAAATCGCCGTTTCGCACGAAAGAAACATGAATTTATCAGTTTGAATAGTTGAAAACAGCGTTTTTCTATGTTTTTGCAAGTTTAAAACAGCAATTTTATCGTCATTTCTCATAAATCGCCGTTTCGCACGAAAGAAACATGAATTTGTCAGTTTGAATAGTTCAAAACAGCGTTTTTCTATGTTTTTGCAAGTTTAAAACAGCAATTTTATCGTCATTTCTCATAAATCGCCGTTTCGCACGAAAGAAGCATGAATTTATCAGTTTGAATAGTTAAAAACAGCATTTTTCTATGTTTTCGCAAGTTTAAAACAGCAATTTTATCGTCATTTCTCATAAATCGCCGTTTCGCACGAAAGAAACATGAATTTATCAGTTTGAATAGTTGAAAACAGCGTTTTTCTATGTTTTTGCAAGTTTAAAACAGCAATTTTATCGTCATTTCTCATAAATCGCTGTTTCGCAAGAAAGAAACATGAATTTGTCAGTTTAAATAGTTCAAAACAGCGTTTTTCTATGTTTTTGCAAGTTTAAAACAGCAATTTTATCGTCATTTCTCTTAAATAGCCGTTTCGCACGAAAGAAACCTGAATTTATCAGTTTGAATAGTTCAAAACAGCGTTTTTCTATGTTTTTGCAAGTTTAAAACAGCAATTTTATCGTCATTTCTCATAAATCGCCGTTTCGCACGAAAGAAACATGAATTTATCAGTTTGAATAGTTGAAAACAGCGTTTTTCTATGTTTTTGCAAGTTTAAAACAGCAATTTTATCGTCATTTCTCATAAATCGCCGTTTCGCAAGAAAGAAACATGAATTTGTCAGTTTAAATAGTTCAAAACAGCGTTTTTCTATGTTTTTGCAAGTTTAAAATAGCAATTTTATCGTCATTTCTCTTAAATAGCCGTTTCGCACGAAAGAAACCTGAATTTATCAGTTTGAATAGTTCAAAACAGCGTTTTTCTATGTTTTTGCAAGTTTAAAACAGAAATTTTATCGTCATTTCTCATAAATCGCCGTTTCGCATGAAAGAAACAGGAATTTGTCAGTTTGAATAGTTAAAAACAGCGTTTTTCTATGTTTTTGCAAGTTTAAAACAGCAATTTTATCGTCATTTCTCATTAATCGCCGTTTCACACGAAAGAAACATGAATTTGTCAGTTTGAATAGTTCAAAACAGCGTTTTTCTATGTTTTTGCAAGTTTAAAACAGCAATTTTATCGTCATTTCTCATAAATCGCCGTTTCGCACGATAGAAACAGGAATTTGTCAGTTTGAATAGATAAAAACAGCGTTTTTCTATGTTTTTGCAAGTTTAAAACAGCAATTTTATCGTCATTTCTCATAAATCGCCGTTTCGCACGAAAGAAATATGAATTTGTCAGTTTCAATAGTTCAAAACAGCGTTTTTCTATGTTTTTGCAAGTTTAAAACAGCAATTTTATCGTCATTTCTCATAAATCGCCGTTTCACACGAAAGAAACATGAATTTGTCAGTTTGAATAGTTCAAAACAGCGTTTTTCTATGTTTTTGCAAGTTTAAAACAGCAATTTTGCAAGTTTAAAACAGCAATTTTATCGTCATTTCTCCTAAATCGCCGTTTCGCACAAAAAAAACATGAATTTGTCAGATTGAATAGTTCAAAACAGCGTTTTTCTATGTTTTTGCAAGTTTAAAACAGCAATTTTATCGTCATTTCTCATAAATCGCCGTTTCGCAGGAAAGAAACATGAATTTATCAGTTTGAATAGTTGAAAACCGCGTTTTTCTATGTTTTTGCAAGTTTAAAACAGCAATTTTATCGTCATTTCTCATAAATCGCCGTTTCGCACGATAGAAACATGAATTTGTCAGTTTGAATAGTTCAGAACAGCGTTTTTCTATGTTTTTGCAAGTTTAAAACAGCAATTTTATCGTCATTTCTCCAAAATCGCCGTTTCGCACGAAAAAAACATGAATTTGTCAGTTTGAATAGTTCAAAACAGCGTTTTTCTATGTTTTTGCAAGTTTAAAACAGCAATTTTGTCGTCATTTCTCATAAATCGCCATTTCGCACGAAAGAAACATGAATTTATCAGTTTGAATAGTTGAAAAAAGCGTTTTTCTACATTTTGCAAGTTTAAAACAGCAGTTTTATCGTGATTTCACAAAAATCCACCGTTTCGCACAAAAGAAACATGAATTTATTAGTTTGAATAGTTAAAAACAGCGTTTTTCTATGTTTTTGCAAGTTTAAAACAGCAATTTTACGTCATTTCTCATAAATCGCCGTTTCACACGAAAGAAACATGAATTTATTAGTTTGAATTGTTGAAAACAGCGTTTTTTTATGTTTTTGCAAGTTTAAAGCAGCAATTTTATCGTCATTTCTCTTAAATCGCCGTTTCGCACGAAAGAAACATGAATTTAGCAGTTTTAATAGTTGAAAACCGCGTTTTTCTATGTTTTCGCAAGTTTAAAACAGCAATTTTATCGTCATTTCTCATAAATCGCCGTTTCGCACGAAAGAAACATGAATTTATCAGTTTGAATAGTTGAAAACAGCGTTTTTCTATGTTTTTGCAAGTTTAAAACAGCAATTTTATCGTCATTTCTCATAAATCGCCGTTTCGCACGAAAGAAACATGAATTTGTCAGTTTGAATAGTTCAAAACAGCGTTTTTCTATGTTTTTGCAAGTTTAAAACAGCAATTTTATCGTCATTTCTCATAAATCGCCGTTTCGCACGAAAGAAGCATGAATTTATCAGTTTGAATAGTTAAAAACAGCATTTTTCTATGTTTTCGCAAGTTTAAAACAGCAATTTTATCGTCATTTCTCATAAATCGCCGTTTCGCACGAAAGAAACATAAATTTATCAGTTTGAATAGTTGAAAACAGCGTTTTTCTATGTTTTTGCAAGTTTAAAACAGCAATTTTATCGTCATTTCTCATAAATCGCCGTTTCGCAAGAAAGAAACACGAATTTGTCAGTTTAAATAGTTCAAAACAGCGTTTTTCTATGTTTTTGCAAGTTTAAAACAGCAATTTTATCGTCATTTCTCTTAAATAGCCGTTTCGCACGAAAGAAACCTGAATTTATCAGTTTGAATAGTTCAAAACAGCGTTTTTCTATGTTTTTGCAAGTTTAAAACAGAAATTTTATCGTCATTTCTCATAAATCGCCGTTTCGCATGAAAGAAACAGGAATTTGTCCGTTTGAATAGTTAAAAACAGCGTTTTTCTATGTTTTTGCAAGTTTAAAACAGCAATTTTATCGTCATTTCTCATAAATCGCCGTTTCACACGAAAGAAACATGAATTTGTCAGTTTGAATAGTTCAAAACAGCGTTTTTCTATGTTTTTGCAAGTTTAAAACAGCAATTTTATCGTCATTTCTCATAAATCGCCGTTTCGCACGATAGAAACAGGAATTTGTCAGTTTGAATAGATAAAAACAGCGTTTTTCTATGTTTTTGCAAGTTTAAAACAGCAATTTTATCGTCATTTCTCATAAATCGCCGTTTCGCACGAAAGAAATATGAATTTGTCAGTTTCAATAGTTCAAAACAGCGTTTTTCTATGTTTTTGCAAGTTTAAAACAGCAATTTTATCGTCATTTCTCTTAAATAGCCGTTTCGCACGAAAGAAACCTGAATTTATCAGTTTGAATAGTTCAAAACAGCGTTTTTCTATGTTTTTGCAAGTTTAAAACAGAAATTTTATCGTCATTTCTCATAAATCGCCGTTTAGCATGAAAGAAACAGGAATTTGTCAGTTTGAATAGTTAAAAACAGCGTTTTTCTATGTTTTTGCAAGTTTAAAACAGCAATTATATCGTCATTTCTCATAAATCGCCGTTTCACACGAAAGAAACATGAATTTGTCAGTTTGAATAGTTCAAAACAGCGTTTTTCTATGTTTTTGCAAGTTTAAAACAGCAATTTTATCGTCATTTCTCATAAATCGCCGTTTCGCACGAAAGAAACAGGAATTTGTCAGTTTGAATAGTTAAAAACAGCGTTTTTCTATGTTTTTGCAAGTTTAAAACAGCAATTTTATCGTCATTTCTCAAAAATCGCCGTTTCACACGAAAGAAACATGAATTTGTCAGTTTGAATAGTTCAAAACAGCGTTTTTCTATGTTTTTGCAAGTTTAAAACAGCAATTTTATCGTCATTTCTCATAAATCGCCGTTTCGCACGAAAGAAACATGAATTTATCAGTTTGAATAGTTGAAAACAGCGTTTTTCTATGTTTTTGCAAGTTTAAAACAGCAATTTTATCGTCATTTCTCATAAATCGCCGTTTCGCAAGAAAGAAACATGAATTTGTCAGTTTAAATAGTTCAAAACAGCGTTTTTCTATGTTTTTGCAAGTTTAAAACAGCAATTTTATCGTCATTTCTCTTAAATAGCCGTTTCGCACGAAAGAAACCTGAATTTATCAGTTTGAATAGTTCAAAACAGCGTTTTTCTATGTTTTTGCAAGTTTAAAACAGAAATTTTATCGTCATTTCTCATAAATCGCCGTTTCGCATGAAAGAAACAGGAATTTGTCAGTTTGAATAGTTAAAAACAGCGTTTTTTTATGTTTTTGCAAGTTTAAAATAGCAATTTTATCGTCATTTCTCATAAATCGCCGTTTCACACGAAAGAAACATGAATTTGTCAGTTTGAATAGTTCAAAACAGCGTTTTTCTATGTTTTTGCAAGTTTAAAACAGCAATTTTATCGTCATTTCTCATAAATCGCCGTTTCGCACGATAGAAACAGGAATTTGTCAGTTTGAATAGATAAAAACAGCGTTTTTCTATGTTTTTGCAAGTTTAAAACAGCAATTTTATCGTCATTTCTCATAAATCGCCGTTTCGCACGAAAGAAATATGAATTTGTCAGTTTCAATAGTTCAAAACAGCGTTTTTCTATGTTTTTGCAAGTTTAAAACAGCAATTTTATCGTCATTTCTCATAAATCGCCGTTTCACACGAAAGAAACATGAATTTGTCAGTTTGAATAGTTCAAAACAGCGTTTTTCTATGTTTTTGCAAGTTTAAAACAGCAATTTTGCAAGTTTAAAACAGCAATTTTATCGTCATTTCTCCTAAATCGCCGTTTCGCACAAAAAAAACATGAATTTGTCAGATTGAATAGTTCAAAACAGCGTTTTTCTATGTTTTTGCAAGTTTAAAACAGCAATTTTATCGTCATTTCTCATAAATCGCCGTTTCGCAGGAAAGAAACATGAATTTATCAGTTTGAATAGTTGAAAACCGCGTTTTTCTATGTTTTTGCAAGTTTAAAACAGCAATTTTATCGTCATTTCTCATAAATCGCCGTTTCGCACGATAGAAACATGAATTTGTCAGTTTGAATAGTTCAGAACAGCGTTTTTCTATGTTTTTGCAAGTTTAAAACAGCAATTTTATCGTCATTTCTCCTAAATCGCCGTTTCGCACGAAAAAAACATGAATTTGTCAGTTTGAATAGTTCAAAACAGCGTTTTTCTATGTTTTTGCAAGTTTAAAACAGCAATTTTGTCGTCATTTCTCATAAATCGCCATTTCGCACGAAAGAAACATGAATTTATCAGTTTGAATAGTTGAAAAAAGCGTTTTTCTACATTTTGCAAGTTTAAAACAGCAGTTTTATCGTGATTTCACAAAAATCCACCGTTTCGCACAAAAGAAACATGAATTTATTAGTTTGAATAGTTAAAAACAGCGTTTTTCTATGTTTTTGCAAGTTTAAAACAGCAATTTTACGTCATTTCTCATAAATCGCCGTTTCACACGAAAGAAACATGAATTTATTAGTTTGAATTGTTGAAAACAGCGTTTTTTTATGTTTTTGCAAGTTTAAAACAGCAATTTTATCGTCATTTCTCTTAAATCGCCGTTTCGCACGAAAGAAACATGAATTTAGCAGTTTTAATAGTTGAAAACCGCGTTTTTCTATGTTTTCGCAAGTTTAAAACAGCAATTTTATCGTCATTTCTCATAAATCGCCGTTTCGCACGAAAGAAACATGAATTTATCAGTTTGAATAGTTGAAAACAGCGTTTTTCTATGTTTTTGCAAGTTTAAAACAGCAATTTTATCGTCATTTCTCATAAATCGCCGTTTCGCACGAAAGAAACATGAATTTGTCAGTTTGAATAGTTCAAAACAGCGTTTTTCTATGTTTTTGCAAGTTTAAAACAGCAATTTTATCGTCATTTCTCATAAATCGCCGTTTCGCACGAAAGAAGCATGAATTTATCAGTTTGAATAGTTAAAAACAGCATTTTTCTATGTTTTCGCAAGTTTAAAACAGCAATTTTATCGTCATTTCTCATAAATCGCCGTTTCGCACGAAAGAAACATGAATTTATCAGTTTGAATAGTTGAAAACAGCGTTTTTCTATGTTTTTGCAAGTTTAAAACAGCAATTTTATCGTCATTTCTCATAAATCGCCGTTTCGCAAGAAAGAAACACAAATTTGTCAGTTTAAATAGTTCAAAACAGCGTTTTTCTATGTTTTTGCAAGTTTAAAACAGCAATTTTATCGTCATTTCTCTTAAATAGCCGTTTCGCACGAAAGAAACCTAAATTTATCAGTTTGAATAGTTCAAAACAGCGTTTTTCTATGTTTTTGCAAGTTTAAAACAGAAATTTTATCGTCATTTCTCATAAATCGCCGTTTCGCATGAAAGAAACAGGAATTTGTCAGTTTGAATAGTTAAAAACAGCGTTTTTCTATGTTTTTGCAAGTTTAAAACAGCAATTTTATCGTCATTTCTCATAAATCGCCGTTTCACACGAAAGAAACATGAATTTGTCAGTTTGAATAGTTCAAAACAGCGTTTTTCTATGTTTTTGCAAGTTTAAAACAGCAATTTTATCGTCATTTCTCATAAATCGCCGTTTCGCACGAAAGAAACAGGAATTTGTCAGTTTGAATAGTTAAAAACAGCGTTTTTCTATGTTTTTGCAAGTTTAAAACAGCAATTTTATCGTCATTTCTCATAAATCGCCGTTTCACACGAAAGAAACATGAATTTGTCAGTTTGAATAGTTCAAAACAGCGTTTTTCTATGTTTTTGCAAGTTTAAAACAGCAATTTTATCGTCATTTCTCATAAATCGCCGTTTCGCACGAAAGAAACATGAATTTATCAGTTTGAATAGTTGAAAACCGCGTTTTTCTATGTTTTTGCAAGTTTAAAACAGCAATTTTATCGTCATTTCTCATAAATCGCCGTTTCGCACGAAAGAAACATGAATTTGTCAGTTTGAATAGTTCAGAACAGCGTTTTTCTATGTTTTTGCAAGTTTAAAACAGCAATTTTATCGTCATTTCTCCTAAATCGCCGTTTCGCACAAAAAAAACATGAATTTGTCAGTTTGAATAGTTCAAAACAGCGTTTTTCTATGTTTTTGCAAGTTTAAAACAGCAATTTTATCGTCATTTCTCATAAATCGCCGTTTCGCAGGAAAGAAACATGAATTTATCAGTTTGAATAGTTGAAAACCGCGTTTTTCTATGTTTTTGCAAGTTTAAAACAGCAATTTTATCGTCATTTCTCATAAATCGCCGTTTCGCACGAAAGAAACATGAATTTGTCAGTTTGAATAGTTCAGAACAGCGTTTTTCTATGTTTTTGCAAGTTTAAAACAGCAATTTTATCGTCATTTCTCCTAAATCGCCGTTTCGCACGAAAAAAACATGAATTTGTCAGTTTGAATAGTTCAAAACAGCGTTTTTCTATGTTTTTGCAAGTTTAAAACAGCAATTTTGTCGTCATTTCTCATAAATCGCCATTTCGCACGAAAGAAACATGAATTTATCAGTTTGAATAGTTGAAAACAGCGTTTTTCTACATTTTGCAAGTTTAAAACAGCAGTTTTGTCGTGATTTCACAAAAATCCACCGTTTCGCACAAAAGAAACATGAATTTATTAGTTTGAATAGTTAAAAACAGCGTTTTTCTATGTTTTTGCAAGTTTAAAACAGCAATTTTACGTCATTTCTCATAAATCGCCGTTTCACACGAAAGAAACATGAATTTATCAGTTTGAATTGTTGAAAACAGCGTTTTTCTATGTTTTTGCAAGTTTAAAACAGCAATTTTATCGTCATTTCTCTTAAATCGCCGTTTCGCACGAAAGAAACATGAATTTAGCAGTTTTAATAGTTGAAAACCGCGTTTTTCTATGTTTTCGCAAGTTTAAAACAGCAATTTTATCGTCATTTCTCATAAATCGCCGTTTCGCACGAAAGAAACATGAATTTATCAGTTTGAATAGTTGAAAACAGCGTTTTTCTATGTTTTTGCAAGTTTAAAACAGCAATTTTATCGTCATTTCTCATAAATCGCCGTTTCGCACGAAAGAAACATGAATTTGTCAGTTTGAATAGTTCAAAACAGCGTTTTTCTATGTTTTTGCAAGTTTAAAACAGCAATTTTATCGTAATTTCTCATAAATCGCCGTTTCGCACGAAAGAAGCATGAATTTATCAGTTTGAATAGTTAAAAACAGCATTTTTCTATGTTTTCGCAAGTTTAAAACAGCAATTTTATCGTCATTTCTCATAAATCGCCGTTTCGCACGAAAGAAACAGGAATTTGTCAGTTTGAATAGTTAAAAACAGCGTTTTTCTATGTTTTTGCAAGTTTAAAACAGCAATTTTATCGTCATTTCTCATAAATCGCCGTTTCACACGAAAGAAACATGAATTTGTCAGTTTGAATAGTTGAAAACAGCGTTTTTCTATGTTTTTGAAAGTTTAAAACAGCAATTTTATCGTCATTTGTTACGTTTAGCCGACTACTTTATTCGCCTGGGAGCTCGGCAAACCTTCAAACCCCCAGGTCGAGCAGTCATCAGAAACATCATTGGAAGTCACTTGTGACTGGCCTCTGGCCTTTACATTTTCCTGTTAAGAGTTGTGACTTAACTTAAGCGCGATTGCACCTGAAAGTCAAAAAAGTCGTTAAAAACGCACATTTAAATGAGTAAAGTTGATGTGATCGGTTGCGTTACCATTTTTTGGAAAAGTATAACTTGGAAATTGGTTTAGTTTACGTATCAGATATTAAATCTGGATAATTTGAGTTTCGCAACTTGCTACGAAGTTTAACTTCATCGGAGTTTTCCGGATTAAGTCGATCCACATAAAATTTTACGAACATAAAGCCGCCCAACACCTCAAGGTAAATTTTAACACTTATTGTCATATTCAGTCCAGTTTAAATGCAGTCCAGTCACAACTCTGTAATGTAAAGTAAAGTAAAGTACAACCACGTAATTAAGTCATTATAATTTTTCATTGCAATGGTTTTCGCCAGTCAGTGGCGTACCTGCCCACTCGTGTCTTTCCTAATGATGAATTTCTTTTTAGGCTTTTTCCTTTTGGTATACTCTTATTTTATTCCATTGAGTTTAATCCCATTCAGTGGTTTATTTTCGACTAACCACTGGGTTGCTCAATTTATGGGATATTGGTTACCTATATTGGTTTGGGTACTGAACCGAGTTCAGCGGAGTATTGTCGACGAAGACGATCTACATCGTGCGTACATATTGCACTGAGTCCACATCGGGAGAATCAGCTGGGAGACTTGCACAAAATTCCATACCGCCGCCACTGGAGTTGCCGAGCCAGACAGAGGGCAGCGTCAGCCAGCCGCGCGCGCCATTCAAGCCATCTCAAGCTAAGCATACCATCTCTCTCTTTGTAATTACGCTCCCATCTCTCATGCTGAAACGAGGTTATATTTATGTTTAGATATAGGTCATATTTTCATTGATGTTATTATTCCAATATTATATATGCACAATAGTTCAATACTTACCGTTGTTAAGTTGATCACCGGCGTTTTGATCTTAAGTTACACTGTCGTGGACAGTCTCGCGTCGGGTGTTGTGTCCAGCGTGGTTATCGCGAATCGCTTGATCATTCATACAGCGTGCAAACAACGTAAAGGTACCTCTACGGAACACTGCGATATTACGCTACAGCTCAGTCTAGACAATTGTTGTCACGGCGATTCTCGTCACTACGTCCGCGATCACCACTCCCCTCGCGTTTGTATTCAGTCATTGCCATTCGGCTGAGAATCTACACTGGGGATCATACTACTTGGTACGTGTATTGTTATTATTCTACGCGGGAGAGCTTCACTCTACCTTAAATAAACTGTATTTCGTGATCGTCAATAAATGTTAATTAGTACATTAACTCTTGGTCTACCCTTTTCGAAACTACCCTCACTCGTAGGTATATTGGCCGACCTTAGGTTGGACTGGCCCAAAAGGTCAATTGGCGCCCAGGCATTCGAGAACCGTAGGAACATATCCTTGCTACAATTTGGTATGGGAACCCCCCTATCTCCACTGCATAGCTGGCCGGAGTCCAACCGTATCTAACGGGACTTTTAAAACTAGGTGGTAGCAAGATTTTTGGCGCCCAACGTGGGGCCTGTTTGCTTTGCTTCACAGGAATAGGGCATCGACAGGAACAGTTGGCCCAGTGATTAGAGTATCCGTAAACATAAGCCCCAGTATTTAGGCGTCTTAGCGTTTTCACTTGTAGACCAGAGCTTAGGAGGATTTTAGGATTATTGGATAAGTTTAGGTTAGCGAGTTGGTTAGGTTTAGGATTATTAGTTAGGTTAATTGAATAATTGGGTTAAGGTTCTAGTTACAATGGAGTCAAAGATAGAGATAAATAGGTTAAACAAGGAGGAATTAGCTTACGAATTAAAAATCAGGGGAGTAGATGAAACGTCCACAGTAGACGTCATGAGACAGTCTCTTCGAGCACTGCGTAGGTTAGAGAAAAATTCGAGCTTTGTCTATCCCGCATACCCATATACCTTTGTAGAGGATTCGACTGCACTTACAGCGCAAATCAAACAACTTTCAGAGTCGATCACTGCGTTTAATGACATCAAAAATTCCAGCGCATACAAACAAATCGAATCTAGGATCGCACAGGCAGCAGGTAGAGCATGTCGCTGTGTACCTACAAACAACGATGAGATTAAGTTACGCACTCAGTTACAGATTAAGATAGCTAGTTTAGAAACCAACCTGGCAGCGAAAGTTAAGGCAACGAAACATTCTTCTACCTTGGTGAATCCGGCGTTAGAGGTGTCATTTGGAGCACTAGGTTTATTAGGGTCAGATTCAGATTCGGAACAGGAAGTAGTTGTAGAGGAAAGGAGTCGATCGGGATGGGAAACAAAATCGGTACCTGTAATCAAATGGAATTTGAAGTTCAGCGGAGATCGTAGGCACACATCGGTGAATGCATTTTTAGAGACAGCAGAGGAACTTCGTGTGGCTCGCAATGTTTCGAAAACTCAACTCTTTGCGTCCGCCATCGATTTATTCGAAGGGAATGCACTAATTTGGTTTAGGGCTAATAAAGGGTTATTTAGGACATGGGATGATCTGGTCGAAGGTTTAAGGGAAGAATACTTACCGGTAAATTATGAGGAGAAGCTATTTGAGGAAATCAAACGACGAACTCAAGGGCCAAACGAAACGATAGGGGAATATGTGGCAAATATGACTTTGTTGATAGCTCGTCTGAAAACTAAATTGTCAGAGGAACACAAGCTCAGTATTTTAATGCGAAATATCTTACCGTTTTATCAGAACCAGTTAGCTCTTATTGACGTGAGATCGGTAGCTGAATTGCAACGTCTTTGTAAAAAATTAGATCAACGCAAGGAAGCCATCGAGAATTTCGCACCGCCCCCAAGAAAGACCTGTACTTTTGAACCCGATTTGGCTTATGTAGGGTCGCCATCCACCTCTCGAGATCCCCCCGCGTCAACCCCGGTCAACACAATTAACAGGGATACTAGTAGTTCACCCAACTGTTGGAACTGCGGTAAAGTGGGTCATATGGCAATGCGTTGTCGAGCACCAAAAAAGCGTCATTGTTACAAATGCGGTCAAGCTGACGTCACTACCCATAATTGTCCTAGATGTTCGGGAAACGGGAAACGGATGTCGTAAACGGTCGAGTTCGGCATTCGGATGATTCAATTGCGACCACCATCCACAACGCAAAATTAGACTTTATTTTAGCGCACGCAGAGGGCGACGAACGTCCATATCTGGAAGTTTTCATTTTTGAACAGCCCATAAAAGGTTTATTAGATTCGGGTGCGTCATGCACAATTGTAGGGAAGTTAGGGTGGGATTTGCTCAAAGATTTAAACTTACCTTTACAAAAATCGTTTTCGCACTGTACCATCGCGAACGGACAACGATGTGCCAGCATCGGAAGTATCTCGGTTCCGGTGAGATTGAGAGATCGCGTCCGAGTAATCGATATACTCATCGTTCCAGAGCTGTCACACTTACTAATTTTAGGCGCGAACTTCTGGAGGATAATGGGAATTGTTCCAGATTTACGACGTGGAGAATGGACATTTTCTCAAGTCCTTGATGTTACCGTTGATGCAATCAGTTCTCGCAGTCATTTGTCAGCGGAGCAGGAAAATAGGTTAGCTAGGGTTGTTGGGAAAATATTTTCAGGATCGGCAAAGGATGCGATAGGATGTATGAATAGGACAGAACTAAAAATTTTTACGGATAGCGAGCCCATACAACAACGATATTACCCCCTCTCACCCGCGATGCAGAAGCATGTGGACAGGGAATTAGATCAGATGTTGGCTGATGGTATTGTGGAACCGTGTCAGAGCGCGTGGTCATCTCCAATCTTGTTAGTACCTAAGAAAGACGGTAGTTATAGGTTTTGCGTCGACTTTAGGAAGTTGAATCAAGTTAGCCGTAGGGACGCTTACCCTATTCCATACGTCTCGGACACACTGGACAAGCTGAGGGATGCCAGATATCTCACGTCGTTAGATATCAAAGCGGCGTATTGGCAGATTCCGGTAGCGGAGGATTCGAAACAGTATACTGCGTTCACTGTCCCAAACCGCGGACTGTTCCAGTTTCGGCGTATGCCCTTTGGGCTACATAGCGCCCCGGCTACCTGGCAGCGCTTTATAAACTCTGTGATAGGCACAGATTTGACCCCGCATGTCTTCGTATATCTGGACGACATCATCATAGTCACCTCCACATTTGACAAACACCTGGAAATTTTAGAGATAGTAGCTGATAGGTTGAAGGAGGCAGGTCTAACGTTAGGTCGGGATAAGTGTCATTTTTGTAGGGACGAATTAAAATACTTAGGGTATGTTGTGAATAAACGCGGTCTTCACGTTGACCCAGATAAGATACGCGCTATTTTGGATATACCGGTACCTAAGTCAGTTTCGGAGGTACGTAGATTGGTCGGCATGGCATCATGGTACCGTAGGTTCGTACTTCACTTCTCTTCAGTCATCGCGCCACTCACCGGATTGTTGAAAAAGAATGCAAGGTTCAAATGGGACACAGATTGTGAGCACACGTGGGAAGAGATCAAGACGCACCTTATTTCTGCTCCAATTCTGACGTGCCCTGACTACAGCAAGGAGTTTGTTTTACAAACCGACGCCTCAGACTTCGGGCTTGGTGCGGTACTCAGCCAGCAGCATGATGACGGTGAAAAGGTCATCTGTTACCTCTCACGCTCATTGACTCGTCCGGAGAGAAACTATTCGACAACGGAAAAGGAGCTGTTAGCTTTATTGTGGGCAGTCGAGAAACTCAGGCCTTACCTGGAAGGATCCGAATTCACTGCGATCACGGACCATTATTCATTACTATGGCTGCATAAACTTGAAAATCCGTCAGGTCGTTTAGCTAGATGGTCAGTTCGGCTACAGCAGTACAAATTCAAAATCGTGCACCGGAAAGGGAAGGAACACGTTGTTCCAGACGCATTGTCGAGGGCTGTACCTGTGTTGGATAGTGTGAATGAGAGTGAGACTGTACAAACGAAAGATATTTGGTTTCAGAAAATGATGCACTCAGTGCAGAGCGATCCGCGTCATTTTCCTGACTTTTGTGTGAAAGAAGGGAAGCTGTATAAGTTCATAAAAAGTAGGTACTTAGGGTTAGAGGAAGAACAAGAACAGTGGAAGGAAGTGGTTCCAAAGGAATTAATTAGGTTGTGTCACGATATTCCAACCAGCGGACACGTAGGCGCGTTCAAGACGTATCATCGCTTGACAGAACGGTATTACTGGCCTAAGATGAGGGCCGATGTCAGTAGGTATGTCCGTAGTTGCGTAGTCTGTGTCAGGTCTAAGCCAATGCAACAAGCACCACCTGGGCACATGGGCGGACATTCCACCATCACCAGGCCATGGGAGGTCCTTAGTATTGACTTGGTTGGACCTCTGCCACCATCGAAACAGGGTTACTCATACATACTCTCGGTGTACGACGTTTTCAGCAAATTTGCGATGTTTTTCCCTCTACGGAAGGCAAAGGTACAGGCGATCGTGAAGGCCCTAGAGGAACAAGTCTTTTTGGTTTTTGGAGTTCCTCGAGCGGTTATTTCGGACAACGGGACGCAATTTAGGGCACTTGAGTACAAGCGGCTTTTGGGGAAGTACCAAGTAAAAGCGCGTCTCACCTCTCTGTACCATCCGCAGGCCAACCCCGTTGAAAGGGTTAATCGGGTGCTGAAGACGATGCTGATTTCATACGTTTCAGACAATCACCGTACGTGGAGCGAATTCTTGCCACAGATAGGTTGTGCGGTCAGAACGGCCGTACATGAAGCTACTGGAGTGAGTCCGTACTTCGTGAATTTCGGCAGGAATATGAAATTGTCCGGCGATCACCACCCACCAGCCGAAGAGGAGATATTAGGACCTGTAGACGAAGAAAAACAGCTGGAGCGAGCTTGTTGTTTCCAACGGCTATACAAAGACATACGAACCAGGCTACAGGCATCCTACGTTAAGTCCAAGGCACGCTATGATCTACGACATCGTGACGTAAGTTTGTACATAAACCAGCTGGTGTGGAGGAAAAATTACGTGCTCTCGGACAAAGCCAAGTATTACACCGCTAAGTTGGCAGCGAAGTATCTGGGGCCGTTCATGATCCACAAACGGGTTGCTTCGGACACTTATGTTCTGAAGAATTTACGGGGAGAAGTTTTACCCGGCACTTGGAATGTGAAGGATCTGAAATCTCACCCGGAAACAGATCAGGATGCTATGTAAGCTTTATCTCAGCACTTACCTTGAAACTATTTATATCTAATCTCTTCTTTGATAATTTGTAGCTTTTGTTTTCTTCATGGTTGTTTTTTTTTGTTGTTTTCGTGTGTCATTTCCTTTTTTTTTATTGTAGGACTGCTCATCGGAAATTTGCGAGCAAATTTTCCCCCCTTGGTTAGGGGGAGAGTTTGTTACGTTTAGCCGACTACTTTATTCGCCTGGGAGCTCGGCAAACCTTCAAACCCCCAGGTCGAGCAGTCATCAGAAACATCATTGGAAGTCACTTGTGGCGGGCCTCTGGCCTTTACATTTTCCTGTTAAGAGTTGTGACTTAACTTAAGCGCGATTGCACCTGAAAGTCAAAAAAGTCGTTAAAAACGCACATTTAAATGAGTAAAGTTGATGTGATCGGTTGCGTTACCATTTTTTGGAAAAGTATAACTTGGAAATTGGTTTAGTTTACGTATCAGATATTAAATCTGGATAATTTGAGTTTCGCAACTTGCTACGAAGTTTAACTTCATCGGAGTTTTCCGGATTAAGTCGATCCACATAAAATTTTACGAACATAAAGCCGCCCAACACCTCAAGGTAAATTTTAACACTTATTGTCATATTCAGTCCAGTTTAAATGCAGTCCAGTCACAACTCTGTAATGTAAAGTAAAGTAAAGTAAAGTAAAGTACAACCACGTAATTAAGTCATTATAATTTTTCATTGCAACGGTTTTCGCCAGTCAGTGGCGTACCTGCCCACTCGTGTCTTTCCTAATGATGAATTTCTTTTTAGGCTTTTTCCTTTTGGTATACTCTTATTTTATTCCATTGAGTTTAATCCCATTCAGTGGTTTATTTTCGACTAACCACTGGGTTGCTCAATTTATGGGATATTGGTTACCTATATTGGTTTGGGTACTGAACCGAGTTCAGCGGAGTATTGTCGACGAAGACGATCTACATCGTGCGTACATATTGCACTGAGTCCACATCGGGAGAATCAGCTGGGAGACTTGCACAAAATTCCATACCGCCGCCACTGGAGTTGCCGAGCCAGACAGAGGGCAGCGTCAGCCAGCCGCGCGCGCCATTCAAGCCATCTCAAGCTAAGCATACCATCTCTCTCTTTGTAATTACGCTCCCATCTCTCATGCTGAAACGAGGTTATATTTATGTTTAGATATAGGTCATATTTTCATTGATGTTATTATTCCAATATTATATATGCACAATAGTTCAATACTTACCGTTGTTAAGTTGATCACCGGCGTTTTGATCTTAAGTTACACTGTCGTGGACAGTCTCGCGTCGGGTGTTGTGTCCAGCGTGGTTATCGCGAATCGCTTGATCATTCATACAGCGTGCAAACAACGTAAAGGTACCTCTACGGAACACTGCGATATTACGCTACAGCTCAGTCTAGACAATTGTTGTCACGGCGATTCTCGTCACTACGTCCGCGATCACCACTCCCCTCGCGTTTGTATTCAGTCATTGCCATTCGGCTGAGAATCTACACTGGGGATCATACTACTTGGTACGTGTATTGTTATTATTCTACGCGGGAGAGCTTCACTCTACCTTAAATAAACTGTATTTCGTGATCGTCAATAAATGTTAATTAGTACATTAACTCTTGGTCTACCCTTTTCGAAACTACCCTCACTCGTAGGTATATTGGCCGACCTTAGGTTGGACTGGCCCAAAAGGTCAATTGGCGCCCAGGCATTCGAGAACCGTAGGAACATATCCTTGCTACAATTTGGTATGGGAACCCCCCCTATCTCCACTGCATAGCTGGCCGGAGTCCAACCGTATCTAACGGGACTTTTAAAACTAGGTGGTATAAATCGCCGTTTCGCACAAAGGAAACCTGAATTTATCAGTTTGAAAAGTTAAAAACAGCGTTTTTCTATGTTTTTGCAAGTTTAAAACAGCAATTTTATCGTCATTTCTCATAAATCGCCGTTTCGCACGAAAGAAACATGAATTTGTCAATTTGAATAGTTCAAAACAGCGTTTTTCTATGTTTTTGCAAGTTTAAAACAGCAATTTTATCGTCATTTCTCATAAATCGCCGTTTCGCACGAAAGAAACATGAATTTGTCAGTTTGAATAGTTCAAAACAGCGTTTTTCTATGTTTTTGCAAGTTTAAAACAGAAATTTTATCGTCATTTCTCATAAATCGCCGTTTCGCACGAAAGAAACATGAATTTGTCAGTTTGAATAGTTGAAAACAGCGTTTTTCTATGTTTTTGCAAGTTTAAAACAGCAATTTTATCGTCATTTCTCATAAATCGCCGTTTCGCACGAAAGAAACATGAATTTGTCAGTTGAATATTTCAAAACAGCGTTTTTCTATGTTTTTGCAAGTTTAAAACAGCAGTTTTATCGTGATTTCACAAAAATCCACCGTTTCGAACGAAAGAAACCTGAAGTTTAAAACAGCAATTTTATCGTCATTTCTTATAAATCGCCGTTTCGCACGAAAGGAACATGAATTTATCAGTTTGAATAGTTGAAAACAGGGTTTTTCTATGTTTTTGAAAGTTTAAAACAGCAATTTTATCGTCATTTCTCATAAATCGCCGTTTCGCACGAAAGAAACATGAATTTGTCAGTTTGAGTAGTTCAAAACAGCGTTTTTCTATGTTTTTGCAAGTTTAAAACAGCAATTTTATCGTCATTTCTCATAAATCGCCGTTTCCCACAAAAGAAACATGAATTTATCAGTTTGAATAGTTGAAAACAGCGTTTTTCTATGTTTTTGCAAGTTTAAAACAGCAATTTTATCGTCATTTCTCATAAATCGCCGTTTCGCACGAAAGAAACATGAATTTGTCAATTTGAATAGTTCAAAACAGCGTTTTTCTATGTTTTTGCAAGTTTAAAACAGCAATTTTATCGTCATTTCTCATAAATCGCCGTTTCGCACGAAAGAAACATGAATTTGTCAGTTTGAATAGTTCAAAACAGCGTTTTTCTATGTTTTTGCAAGTTTAAAACAGAAATTTTATCGTCATTTCTCATAAATCGCCGTTTCGCAGGAAAGAAACATGAATTTGTCAGTTTGAATAGTTGAAAACAGCGTTTTTCTATGTTTTTGCAAGTTTAAAACAGCAATTTTATCGTCATTTCTCATAAATCGCCGTTTCGCACGAAAGAAACATGAATTTGTCAGTTTGAATAGTTGAAAACAGCGTTTTTCTATGTTTTTGCAAGTTTAAAACAGCAATTTTATCGTCATTTCTCATAAATCGCCGTTTCGCAAGAAAGAAACATGAATTTGTCAGTTTGAGTAGTTCAAAACAGCGTTTTTCTATGTTTTTGCAAGTTTAAAACAGCAATTTTATCGTCATTTCTCATAAATCGCCGTTTCGCACGAAAGAAACATGAATTTGTCAGTTTGAATAGTTCAAAACAGCGTTTTTCTATGTTTTTGCAAGTTTAAAACAGCAATTTTATCGTCATTTCTCATAAATCGCCGTTTTGCACGAAAGAAACATGAATTTATCAGTTTGAATAGTTGAAAACAGCGTTTTTCTATGTTTTTGCAAGTTTAAAACAGCAATTTTATCGTCATTTCTCATAAATCGCCGTTTCGCACGAAAGAAACATGAATTTGTCAGTTTGAATAGTTGAAAACAGCGTTTTTCTGTGTTTTTGCAAGTTTAAAACAGCAATTTTATCGTCATTTCTCATAAATCGCCGTTTCGCACGAAAGAAACATGAATTTGTCAGTTTGAATAGTTCAAAACAGCGTTTTTCTATGTTTTTGCAAGTTTAAAACAGCAATTTTACCGTCATTTCTCATTAATCGCCGTTTCGCACGAAAGAAACATGAATTTGTCAGTTTGAATAGTTCAAAACAGCGTTTTTCTATGTTTTTGCAAGTTTAAAACAGCAATTTTATCGTCATTTCTCATAATTCGCCGTTTCGCACGAAAGAAACATGAATTTGTCAGTTTAAATAGTTGAAAACAGCGTTTTTCTGTGTTTTTGCAAGTTTAAAACAGCAATTTTATCGTCATTTCTCATAAATCGCTATTTCGCAAGAAAGAAACATGATTTTATCAGTTTGAATAGTTCAAAACAGCGTTTTTCTATGTTTTTGCAAGTTTAAAACAGCAATTTTATCGTCATTTCTCATAAATCGCCGTTTCGCACGAAAGAAACATGAATTTATCAGTTTGAATAGTTCAAAACTACGTTTTTCTATGTTTTTGCAAGTTTAAAACAGCAATTTTATTGTCATTTTTAATAAATCGCCGTTTCGCACGAGAGAAACATGAATTTATCAGTTTGAATAGTTCAAAACAGCGTTTTTCTATGTTTTTGCAAGTTTAAAACAGCAATTTTATCGTCATTTCTCATAAATCGCCGTTTCGCACAAAAAAAACATGAATTTATCAGTTTGAATAGTTGAAAACAGCGTTTTTCTATGATTTTGCAAGTTTAAAACAGCAATTTTATCGTCATTTCTCATAAATCGCCGTTTCGCACAAAAGAAACATGAATTTATCAGTTTGAATAGTTGAAAACAGCGTTTTTCTATGTTTTTGCAAGTTTAAAACAGCAATTTTATCGTCATTTCACATAAATCGCCGTTTCGCACAAGAGAAACATGAAATTATCAGTTTGAATAGTTGAAAACAGCGTTTTTCTATGTTTTTGCAAGTTTAAAACAGCAATTTCATCGTCATTTCTCATAAATCGCCGTTTCGCACGAGAGAAACATGAATTTATCAGTTTGAATAGTTGAAAACAGTGTTTTTCTAAGTTTTTGCAAGTTTAAAACAGCAATTTTATCGTGATTTCACAAAAATCCACCGTTTCGAACGAAAGAAACCTGAATTTATCAGTTTGAATAGTTAAAAACAGCGTTTTTCTATGTTTTTGCAAGTTTAAAACAGCAATTTTACCGTCATTTCTCATTAATCGCCGTTTCGCACGAAAGAAACATGAATTTGTCAGTTTGAATAGTTCAAAACAGCGTTTTTCTATGTTTTTGCAAGTTTAAAACAGCAATTTTATCGTCATTTCTCATAAATCGCCGTTTCGCACGAAAGAAACATGAATTTATCAGTTTGAATAGTTGAAAACAGCGTTTTTCTATGTTTTTGAAAGTTTAAAACAGCAATTTTATCGTCATTTCTCATAAATCGCCGTTTCGCACGAAAGAAACATGAATTTGTCAGTTTGAATAGTTGAAAACAGCGTTTTTCTGTGTTTTTGCAAGTTTAAAACAGCAATTTTATCGTCATTTCTCATAAATCGCCATTTCGCACGAAAGAAACATGAATTTATCAGTTTGAATAGATAAAAACAGCGTTTTTCTATGTTTTTGCAAGTTTAAAACAGCAATTTTATCGTCATTTTTCATAAATCGCTGATTCGCACGAGAGAAACATGAATTTATCAGTTTGAATAGTTGAAAACAGCGTTTTTCTATGTTTTTGCAAGTTTAAAACAGCAATTTTATCGTCATTTCTCATAAATCGCCGTTTCGCACGAAAGAAACATGAATTTATCAGTTTGAATAGTTCAAAACAGCGTTTTTCTATGTTTTTGCAAGTTTAAAACAGCAATTTTATCGTCATTTCTCATAAATCGCCGTTTCGCACGAGAGAAACATGAATTTATCAGTTTGAATAGTTGAAAACAGTGTTTTTCTATGTTTTTGCAAGTTTATAACAGCAGTTTTATCGTGATTTCACAAAAATCCACCGTTTCGAACGAAAGAAACCTGAATTTATCAGTTTGAATAGTTAAAAACAGCGTTTATCTATGTTTTTGCAAGTTTAAAACAGCAATTTTACCGTCATTTCTCATTAATCGCCGTTTCGCACGAAAGAAACATGAATTTGTCAGTTTGAATAGTTCAAAACAGCGTTTTTCTATGTTTTTGCAAGTTTAAAACAGCAATTTTATCGTCATTTCTCATAATTCGCCGTTTCGCACGAAAGAAACATGAATTTGTCAGTTTAAATAGTTGAAAACAGCGTTTTTCTGTGTTTTTGCAAGTTTAAAACAGCAATTTTATCGTCATTTCTCATAAATCGCTATTTCGCACGAAAGAAACATGATTTTATCAGTTTGAATAGTTCAAAACAGCGTTTTTCTATGTTTTTGCAAGTTTAAAACAGCAATTTTATCGTCATTTCTCATAAATCGCCGTTTCGCATGAAAGAAACATGAATTTTTCAGTTTGAATAGTTCAAAACAGCGTTTTTCTATGTTTTTGCAAGTTTAAAACAGCAATTTTATCGTCATTTCTCATAAATCGCCGTTTCGCACGAAAGAAACATGATTTTATCAGTTTGAATAGTTGAAAACAGCGTTTTTCTATGTTTTTGCAAGTTTAAAACAGCAATTTTATCGTCATTTCTCATAAATCGCCGTTTCGCACGAAAGAAACATGAATTTGTCAGTTTGAATAATTCAAAACAGCGTTTTTTTATGTTTTTGCAAGTTTAAAACAGCAGTTTTATCGTGATTTCACAAAAATCCACCGTTTTGAACGAAAGAAACCTGAATTTATCAGTTTGAATAGTTGAAAACAGCGTTTTTTCTATGATTTTGCGTTTAAAACAGCATTCTTATCGTCATTTCTCATAAATCGCCGTTTCGCACGAAAGAAACATGAATTTATCAGTTTGAATAGTTGAAAACAGCGTTTTTCTATGTTTTTGCAAGTTTAAAACAGTAATTTTATCGTCATTTCTCATAAATCGCCGTTTCGCACGAAAGAAACATGAATTTGTCAGTTTAAGTAGTTGAAAACAGCGTTTTTCTGTGTTTTTGCAAGTTTAAAACAGAAATTTTATCGTCATTTCTCATAAATCGCCGTTTCGCACGATAGAAACATGAATTTATCAGTTTGAATAGTTGAAAACAGCGTTTTTCTATGTTTTTGCAAGTTTGAAACAACAGTTTTATAGTGAATTCACAAATATCCACCGTTTCGAACGAAAGAAACCTGAATTTATCAGTTTGAATAGTTAAAAACAGCGTTTTTCTATGTTTTGCAAGTTTAAAACAGCAATTTTATCGTCATTTCTCATAAATCGCCGTTTCGCACGAAAGAAACATGAAATTATCAGTTTGAATAGTTGAAAACAGCGTTTTTCTATGTTTTTGCAAGTTTAAAACAGCAATTTTATCGTCATTTCTCATAAATCGCCGTTTCGCACGAGAGAAACATGAATTTATCAGTTTGAATAGTTGAAAACAGTGTTTTTCTAAGTTTTTGCAAGTTTAAAACAGCAATTTTATCGTGATTTCACAAAAATCCACCGTTTCGAACGAAAGAAACCTGAATTTATCAGTTTGAATAGTTAAAAACAGCGTTTTTCTATGTTTTTGCAAGTTTAAAACAGCAATTTTACCGTCATTTCTCATTAATCGCCGTTTCGCACGAAAGAAACATGAATTTGTCAGTTTGAATAGTTCAAAACAGCGTTTTTCCATGTTTTTGCAAGTTTAAAACAGCAATTTTATCGTCATTTCTCATAAATCGCCGTTTCGCACGAAAGAAACATGAATTTATCAGTTTGAATAGTTGAAAACAGCGTTTTTCTATGTTTTTGAAAGTTTAAAACAGCAATTTTATCGTCATTTCTCATAAATCGCCGTTTCGCACGAAAGAAACATGAATTTGTCAGTTTGAATAGTTGAAAACAGCGTTTTTCTGTGTTTTTGCAAGTTTAAAACAGCAATTTTATCGTCATTTCTCATAAATCGCCATTTCGCACGAAAGAAACATGAATTTATCAGTTTGAATAGATAAAAACAGCGTTTTTCTATGTTTTTGCAAGTTTAAAACAGCAATTTTATCGTCATTTCTCATAAATCGCCGATTCGCACGAGAAAAACATGAATTTATCAGTTTGAATAGTTGAAAACAGCGTTTTTCTATGTTTTTGCAAGTTTAAAACAGCAATTTTATCGTCATTTCTCATAAATCGCCGTTTCGCACGAAAGAAACATGAATTTATCAGTTTGAATAGTTCAAAACAGCGTTTTTCTATGTTTTTGCAAGTTTAAAACAGCAATTTTATCGTCATTTCTCATAAATCGCCGTTTCGCACGAGAGAAACATGAATTTATCAGTTTGAATAGTTGAAAACAGTGTTTTTCTATGTTTTTGCAAGTTTATAACAGCAGTTTTATCGTGATTTCACAAAAATCCACCGTTTCGAACGAAAGAAACCTGAATTTATCAGTTTGAATAGTTAAAAACAGCGTTTATCTATGTTTTTGCAAGTTTAAAACAGCAATTTTACCGTCATTTCTCATTAATCGCCGTTTCGCACGAAAGAAACATGAATTTGTCAGTTTGAATAGTTCAAAACAGCGTTTTTCTATGTTTTTGCAAGTTTAAAACAGCAATTTTATCGTCATTTCTCATAATTCGCCGTTTCGCACGAAAGAAACATGAATTTGTCAGTTTAAATAGTTGAAAACAGCGTTTTTCTGTGTTTTTGCAAGTTTAAAACAGCAATTTTATCGTCATTTCTCATAAATCGCTATTTCGCACGAAAGAAACATGATTTTATCAGTTTGAATAGTTCAAAACAGCGTTTTTCTATGTTTTTGCAAGTTTAAAACAGCAATTTTATCGTCATTTCTCATAAATCGCCGTTTCGCATGAAAGAAACATGAATTTTTCAGTTTGAATAGTTCAAAACAGCGTTTTTCTATGTTTTTGCAAGTTTAAAACAGCAATTTTATCGTCATTTCTCATAAATCGCCGTTTCGCATGAAAGAAACATGAATTTTTCAGTTTGAATAGTTCAAAACAGCGTTTTTCTATGTTTTTGCAAGTTTCAAACAACAATTTTATCGTCATTTCTCATAAATCGCCGTTTCGCATGAAAGAAACATGAATTTTTCAGTTTGAATAGTTCAAAACAGCGTTTTTCTATGTTTTTGCAAGTTTAAAACAGCAATTTTATCGTCATTTCTCATAAATCGCCGTTTCGCATGAAAGAAACATGAATTTTTCAGTTTGAATAGTTCAAAACAGCGTTTTTCTATGTTTTTGCAAGTTTAAAACAGCAATTTTATCGTCATTTCTCATAAATCGCCGTTTCGCACGAAAGAAACATGATTTTATCAGTTTGAATAGTTGAAAACAGCGTTTTTCTATGTTTTTGCAAGTTTAAAACAGCAATTTTATCGTCATTTCTCATAAATCGCCGTTTCGCACGAAAGAAACATGAATTTGTCAGTTTGAATAATTCAAAACAGCGTTTTTTTTATGTTTTTGCAAGTTTAAAACAGCAGTTTTATCGTGATTTCACAAAAATCCACCGTTTTGAACGAAAGAAACCTGAATTTATCAGTTTGAATAGTTGAAAACAGCGTTTTTCTATGATTTTGCGTTTAAAACAGCATTCTTATCGTCATTTCTCATAAATCGCCGTTTCGCACGAAAGAAACATGAATTTATCAGTTTGAATAGTTGAAAACAGCGTTTTTCTATGTTTTTGCAAGTTTAAAACAGTAATTTTATCGTCATTTCTCATAAATCGCCGTTTCGCACGAAAGAAACATGAATTTGTCAGTTTAAATAGTTGAAAACAGCGTTTTTCTGTGTTTTTGCAAGTTTAAAACAGAAATTTTATCGTCATTTCTCATAAATCGCCGTTTCGCACGATAGAAACATGAATTTATCAGTTTGAATAGTTGAAAACAGCGTTTTTCTATGTTTTTGCAAGTTTGAAACAACAGTTTTATCGTGAATTCACAAATATCCACCGTTTCGAACGAAAGAAACCTGAATTTATCAGTTTGAATAGTTAAAAACAGCGTTTTTCTATGTTTTGCAAGTTTAAAACAGCAATTTTATCGTCATTTCTCATAAATCGCCGTTTCGCACGAAAGAAACATGAATTTATCAGTTTGAATAGTTGAAAACAGCGTTTTTCTATGATTTTGCAAGTTTAAAACAGCAATTTTATCGTCATTTCTCATTAATCGCCGTTTCGCACGAAAGAAACATGAATTTGTCAGTTTGAATAGTTCAAAACAGCGTTTTTTTTATGTTTTTGCAAGTTTAAAACAGCAGTTTTATCGTCATTTCTCATAAATCGCCGTTTCGTACGAAAGAAACATGAATTTGTCAGTTTGAATAGTTCAAAACAGCGTTTTTCTATGTTTTTGCAAGTTTAAAACAGCAATTTTATCGTCATTTCTCATAAATCGCCGTTTCGCACGAAAGAAACATGAATTTATCAGTTTGAATAGTTGAAAATAGCGTTTTTCTATGTTTTTGCAAGTTTAAAACAGCAATTTTATCGTCATTTCTCATAAATCGCCGTTTCGCACGAAAGAAACATGAATTTGTCAGTTTGAATAGTTCAATACAGCGTTTTTCTATGTTTTTGCAAGTTTAAAACAGCAATTTTATCGTCTTTTCTCATAAATCGCCGTTTCGCACGAAAGAAACATGAATTTGTCAGTTTGAATAGTTCAAAACAGCGTTTTTCTATGTTTTGCAAGTTTAAAACAGCAATTTTATCGTCATTTCTCATAAATCGCCGTTTCGCACGAAAGAAACATGAATTTATCAGTTTGAATAGTTGAAAACAGCGTTTTTCTATGATTTTGCAAGTTTAAAACAGCAATTTTATCGTCATTTCTCATAAATCGCCGTTTCGCACGAAAGAAACATGAATTTGTCAGTTTGAATAGTTCAAAACAGCGTTTTTTTATGTTTTTGCAAGTTTAAAACAGCAGTTTTATCGTCATTTCTCATAATCGCCGTTTCGTACGAAAGAAACATGAATTTGTCAGTTTGAATAGTTCAAAACAGCGTTTTCTATGTTTTGCAAGTTTAAAACAGCAATTTTATCGTCATTTCTCATAAATCGCCGTTTCGCACGAAAGAAACATGAATTTATCAGTTTGAATAGTTGAAAACAGCGTTTTTCTATGTTTTTGCAAGTTTAAAACAGCAATTTTATCGTCATTCTCATAAATCGCCGTTTCGCACGAAAGAAACATGAATTTGTCAGTTTGAATAGTTCAATACAGCGTTTTTCTATGTTTTTGCAAGTTTAAACAGCAATTTTATCGTCTTTTCTCATAAATCGCCGTTTCGCACGAAAGAAACATGAATTTGTCAGTTTGAATAGTTCAAAACAGCGTTTTTCTATGTTTTTGCAAGTTTAAAACAGCAATTTTATCGTAATTTCTCATAATTCGCCGTTTCGCACGAAAGAAACATGAATTTGTCAGTTTAAATAGTTGAAAACAGCGTTTTTCTGTGTTTTTGCAAGTTAAAACAG
>CAWWDY010000073.1:0-100949 GCA_963942605.1 Poecilus cupreus | reverse complement strand
AGAAATGAAGAAATGACGTTAAAATTGCTGTTTTAAACTTGGAAAACATAGAAAAACGCTGTTTTTAACTATTCAAACAGATAAATTCAGGTTTCTTTCGTTCGAAACGGTGGAATTTTGTGAAATCACGATAAAATTGCTGTTTTAAACTTGCAAAAACATAAAAAACGCTGTTTTGAACTATTCAAACTGACAAATTCATGTTTCTTTCGTGTGAAACGGCGATTTATGAGAAATGTCGACAAATTGCTGTTTTAAACTTGCAAAAACATAGATAAACGCTGTTTTTAACTATTCAAACTGATAAATTCAGGTTTCTTTCGTTCGAAACGGTGGATTTTTGTGAAATCACGATAAAACTGCTGTTTTAAACTGCAAAAACATAGAAAAACGCTGTTTCCAACTATTCAAACTGATAAATTCTTGTTTCTTTCGTGTGAAACGGCGATTTATGAGAAATGACGTTAAAATTGCTGTTTTAAACTTGCAAAAACATAAAAAAACGCTGTTTTTAACTATTCAAACTGATAAATTCAGGTTTCTTTCGTTCGAAACGGTGGATTTTTTTGAAATCACGATAAAATTGCTGTTTTAAACTTGCAAAAACATAGAAAAACGCTGTTTTGAACTATTCAAACTGACAAATTCATGTTTCTTTAGTGTGAAACGGCGATTTATGAGAAATGACTATAAAATTGCTGTTTTAAACTTGCAAAAACATAGAAAAACGCTGTTTTGAACTATTCAAACTGACAAATTCATGTTTATTTCGTGTGAAACGGTGATTTATGAGAAATTACGATAAAATTGCTGTTTTAACTTGCAAAAACATAGAAAAACGCTGTTTTCAACTATTCAAACTGATAAATTCATGTTTCTTTCGTGTGAAACGGCGATTTATGAGAAATGACGTTAAAATTGCTGTTTTAAACTTGCAAAAACATAGAAAAACGCTGTTTTTAACTATTCAAACTGATAAATTCAGGTTTCTTTCGTTCGAAACGGTGGATTTTTTGAAATCACGATGAAACTGCTGTTTTAAACTTGCAAAAACATAGAAAAACGCTGTTTTGTACTATTCAAACTGACAAATTCATGTTTCTTTCGTGTGAAACGGCGATTTATGAGAAATGACGTTAAAATTGCTGTTTTAAACTTGCAAAAACATTGAAAAACGCTGTTTTGAACTATTCAAACTGACAAATTCATGTTTCTTTCGTGTGAAACGGCGATTTATGAGAAATTACGATAAAATTGCTGTTTTAAACTTGTAAAAACATAGAAAAACGCTGTTTTTAACTATTCAAACTGATAAATTCAGGTTTCTTTCGTGCGAAACGGCGATTTATGAGAAATGACGAAAAAATTGCTGTTTTAAACTTGCAAAAACATAAAAAAAACGCTGTTTTTAACTATTCAAACTGATAAATTCAGGTTTGTTTCGTTCGAAACGGTGGATTTTTGTGAAATCACGATAAACTGCTGTTTTAAACTTGCAAAAACATAGAAAAACCCTGTTTCCAACTATTCAAACTGATAAATCTTGTTTCTTTCGTGTGAAACGGCGATTTATGAGAAATGACGTTAAAATTGCTGTTTTAAACTTGCAAAAACATAGAAAAAACGCTGTTTTTAACTATTCAAACTGATAAATTCAGGTTTCTTTCGTTCGAAACGGTGGATTTTTGTGAAATCACGATAAAACTGCTGTTTTAAACTTGCAAAAACATAGAAAAACCCTGTTTCCAACTATTCAAACTGATAAATTCTTGTTTCTTTCGTGTGAAACGGCGATTTATGAGAAATGACGTTAAAATTGCTGTTTTAAACTTGCAAAAACATAGGAAAACGCTGTTTTTAACTATTCAAACTGATAAATTAAGGTTTCTTTCGTTCGAAACGGTGGATTTTTTGAAATCACGATAAAACTGCTGTTTTAAACTTGCAAAAACATAGAAAAACGCTGTTTTGAACTATTCAAACTGACAAATTAATGTTTCTTTCGTGTGAAACGGCGATTTATGAGAAATGACGATAAAATTGCTGTTTTAAACTTGCAAAAACATAGAAAAACGCTGTTTTCAACTATTCAAACTGATAAATTTATGTTTCTTTCGTGTGAAACGGCGATTTATGAGAAATGACGATAAAATTGCTGTTTTAAACTTGCAAAAACATAGTAAAACGCTGTTTTGAACTATTCAAACTGACAAATTCATGTTTCTTTCGTGTGAAACGGCGATTTATGAGAAATGACGATAAAATTGCTGTTTTAAACTTGCAAAAGCATAGAAAAACGCTGTTTTTAACTATTCAAACTGATAAATTAAGGTTTCTTTCGTTCGAAACGGTGGATTTTTGTGAAATCACGATAAAACTGCTGTTTTAAACTTACAAAAACATAGAAAAACGCTGTTTTGAACTATTCAAAATGACAAATTCATGTTTCTTTCGTGTGAAACGGCGATTTATGAGAAATGACGATAAAATTGCTGTTTTAAACTTGCAAAAAACATAGTAAAACGCTGTTTTGAACTATTCAAACTGACAAATTCATGTTTCTTTCGTGTGAAACGGCGATTTATGAGAAATGACGATAAAATTGCTGTTTTAAACTTGCAAAAACATAGACAAACGCTGTTTTTAACTATTCAAACTGATAAATTCAGGTTTCTTTCGTGCGAAACGGCGATTTATGAGAAATGACGATAAAATTCCTGTTTTAAACTTGCAAAAACATAAAAAAACGCTGTTTTTAACTATTCAAACTGATAAATTCAGGTTTCTTTCGTTCGAAACGGTGGATTTTTGTGAAATCACGATAAAACTGCTGTTTTTAAACTTGCAAAAACATAGAAAAACCCTGTTTCCAATTATTCAAACTGATAAATTCTTGTTTCTTTCGTGTGAAACGGCGATTTATTAGAAATGACGTTAAAATTGCTGTTTAAACTTGCAAAAACATAGAAAAACGCTGTTTTTAACTATTCAAACTGATAAATTCAGGTTTCTTTTGTTCGAAACGGTGGTTTTTTTGAAATCACGATAAAAACTGCTGTTTTAAACTTGCAAAAACATAGAAAAACGCTGTTTTGAACTATTCAAACTGATAAATTCAGGTTTCTTTCGTGCGAATCGGCGATTTATGAGAAATGACGATAAAATTGCTGTTTTTAAACTTGCAAAACATAAAAAAAACGCTGTTTTTAACTATTCAAACTGATAAATTCAGGTTTCTTTCGTTCGAAACGGTGGATTTTTGTGAAATCACGATAAAACTGCTGTTTTAAACTTGCAAAAACATAGAAAAACCCTGTTTCAATTATTCAAACTGATAAATTCTTGTTTCTTTCGTGTGAAACGGCGATTTATGAGAAATGACGTTAAAATTGCTGTTTTAAACTTGGAAAACATAGAAAAACGCTGTTTTTAACTATTCAAACAGATAAATTCAGGTTTCTTTCGTTCGAAACGGTGGATTTTTGTGAAATCACGATAAAATTGCTGTTTTAAACTTGCAAAAACATAAAAAACGCTGTTTTGAACTATTCAAACTGACAAATTCATGTTTCTTTCCGTGTGAAACGGCGATTTATGAGAAATGACGATAAAATTGCTGTTTTAAACTTGCAAAAACATAGATAAACGCTGTTTTTAACTATTCAAACTGATAAATTCAGGTTTCTTTCGTGCGAAACGGCGATTTATGAGAAATGACGATTAAATTGCTGTTTTAAACTTGCAAAAACATAAAAAAACGCTGTTTTTAACTTTTCAAACTGATAAATTCAGGTTTCTTTCGTTCGAAACGGTGGATTTTTGTGAAATCACGATAAAACTGCTGTTTTAAACTTGCAAAAACATAGAAAAACGCTGTTTCCAACTATTCAAACTGATAAATTCTTGTTTCTTTCGTGTGAAACGGCGATTTATGAGAAATGACGTTAAAATTGCTGTTTTAAACTTGCAAAAACATAAAAAACGCTGTTTTTAACTATTCAAACTGATAAATTCAGGTTTCTTTCGTTCGAAACGGTGGATTTTTTTGAAATCACGATAAAATTGCTGTTTTAAACTTGCAAAAACATAGAAAAAACGCTGTTTTGAACTATTCAAACTGACAAATTCATGTTTCTTTAGTGTGAAACGGCGATTTATGAGAAATGACTATAAAATTGCTGTTTTAAACTTGCAAAAACATAGAAAAACGCTGTTTTGAACTATTCAAACTGACAAATTCATGTTTATTTCGTGTGAAACGGTGATTTATGAGAAATTACGATAAAATTGCTGTTTTAAACTTGCAAAAACATAGAAAAACGCTGTTTTCAACTATTCAAACTGATAAATTCATGTTTCTTTCGTGTGAAACGGCGATTTATGAGAAATGACGTTAAAATTGCTGTTTTAAACTTGCAAAAACATAGAAAAACGCTGTTTTTAACTATTCAAACTGATAAATTCAGGTTTCTTTCGTTCGAAACGGTGGATTTTTTTGAAATCACGATGAAACTGCTGTTTTAAACTTGCAAAAACATAGAAAAACGCTGTTTTGTACTATTCAAACTGACAAATTCATGTTTCTTTCGTGTGAAACGGCGATTTATGAGAAATGACGTTAAAATTGCTGTTTTAAACTTGCAAAAACATTGAAAAACGCTGTTTTGAACTATTCAAACTGACAAATTCATGTTTCTTTCGTGTGAAACGGCGATTTATGAGAAATTACGATAAAATTGCTGTTTTAAACTTGTAAAAACATAGAAAAACGCTGTTTTTAACTATTCAAACTGATAAATTCAGGTTTCTTTCGTGCGAAACGGCGATTTATGAGAAATGACGAAAAAATTGCTGTTTTAAACTTGCAAAAACATAAAAAAACGCTGTTTTTAACTATTCAAACTGATAAATTCAGGTTTGTTTCGTTCGAAACGGTGGATTTTTGTGAAATCACGATAAAACTGCTGTTTTAAACTTGCAAAAACATAGAAAAACTCTGTTTCCAACTATTCAAACTGATAAATTCTTGTTTCTTTCGTGTGAAACGGCGATTTATGAGAAATGACGTTAAAATTGCTGTTTTAAACTTGCAAAAACATAGAAAAACCCTGTTTCCAATTATTCAAACTGATAAATTCTTGTTTCTTTCGTGTGAAACGGCGATTTATGAGAAATGACGTTAAAATTGCTGTTTTAAACTTGCAAAAACATAGAAAAACGCTGTTTTTAACTATTCAAACTGATAAATTCAGGTTTCTTTCGTTCGAAACGGTGGATTTTTTTGAAATCACGATAAAACTGCTGTTTTAAACTTGCAAAAACATAGAAAAACGCTGTTTTGAACTATTCAAACTGACAAATTCATGTTTCTTTCGTGTGAAACGGCGATTTATGAGAAATGACGATAAAATTGCTGTTTTAAACTTGCAAAAACATAGAAAAACGCTGTTTTCAACTATTCAAACTAATAAATTCATGTTTCTTTCGTGTGAAACGGCGATTTATGAGAAATGACGATAAAATTGCTGTTTTAAACTTGCAAAAACATAGAAAAACGCTGTTTTCAACTATTCAAACTAATAAATTCATGTTTCTTTCGTGTGAAACTGCGATTTATGAGAAATGACGATAAAATTGCTGTTTTAAACTTGCAAAAACATAGTAAAACGCTGTTTTGAACTATTCAAACTGACAAATTCATGTTTCTTTCGTGTGAAACGGCGATTTATGAGAAATGACAATAAAATAGCTGTTTTAAACTTGCAAAAACATAGAAAAACGCTGTTTTTAACTACTCAAACTGATAAATTCAGGTTTCTTTCGTTCGAAACGGTGGATTTTTGTGTAAATCACGATAAAACTGCTGTTTTAAACTTGCAAAAACATAGAAAAACGCTGTTTTGAACTATTCAAACTGACAAATTCATGTTTCTTTTGTGTGAAACGGCGATTTATGAGAAATGACGATAAAATTGCTGTTTTAAACTTGCAAAAACATAGTAAAACGCTGTTTTGAACTATTCAAACTGACAAATTCATGTTTCTTTCGTGTGAAACGGCGATTTATGAGAAATGACGATAAAATTGCTGTTTTAAACTTGCAAAAACATTGAAAAACGCTGTTTTGAACTATTCAAACTGACAAATTCATGTTTCTTTCGTGTGAAACGGCGATTTATGAGAAATGACGATAAAATTGCTGTTTTAAACTTGCAAAAACATAGAAAAACGCTGTTTTTAACTATTCAAACTGATAAATTCAGGTTTCTTTCGTGCGAAACGGCGATTTATGAGAAATGACGATAAAATTGCTGTTTTAAACTTGCAAAAACATAAAAAAAACGCTGTTTTTAACTATTCAAACTGATAAATTCAGGTTTCTTTCGTTCGAAACGGTGGATTTTTGTGAAATCACGATAAAACTGCTGTTTTAAAACTTACAAAAACATAGAATAACCCTGTTTCCAACTATTCAAACTGATAAATTCTTGTTTCTTTCATGTGAAACGGCGATTTATGAGAAATGACGTTAAAATTGCTGTTTTAAACTTGCAAAAACATAGAAAAACGCTGTTTTTAACTATTCAAACTGATAAATTCAGGTTTCTTTCGTTCGAAACGGTGGATTTTTTTGAAATCACGATAAAACTGCTGTTTTAAACTTGCAAAAACATAGAAAAACGCTGTTTTGAACTATTCAAACTGACAAATTCATGTTTCTTTCGTGTGAAACGGCGATTTATGAGAAATGACGATAAAATTGCTGTTTTAAACTTGCAAAAACATAGAAAAACGCTGTTTTGAACTATTCAAACTGACAAATTCATGTTTCTTTCGTGTGAAACGGCGATTTATGAGAAATGACGATAAAATTGCTGTTTTAAACTTGCAAAAACATAGAAAAACGCTGTTTTCAACTATTCAAACTGATAAATTCATGTTTCTTTCGTGTGAAACGGCGATTTATGAGAAATGACGATAAAATTGCTGTTTTAAACTTGCAAAAACATAGAAAAACGCGGTTTTGAACTATTCAAACTGACAAATTCATGTTTCTTTCGTGTGAAACGGCGATTTATGAGAAATGACGATAAAATTGCTGTTTTAAACTTGCAAAAACATAGAAAAACGCTGTTTTGAACTATTCAAACTGACAAATTCATGTTTCTTTCGTGTGAAACGGCGATTTATGAGAAATGACGATAAAATTGCTGTTTTAAACTTGCAAAAACATAGAAAAACGCTGTTTTCAACTATTCAAACTGATAAATTCATGTTTCTTTCGTGTGAAACGGCGATTTATGAGAAATGCCGATAAAATTGCTGTTTTAAACTTGCAAAAACATAGAAAAACGCTGTTTTTAACTATTCAAACTGATAAATTCAGGTTTTTTTCGTGCGAAACGGCGATTTATGAGAAATGACGATAAAATTGCTGTTTTAAACTTGCAAAAACATAAAAAAACGCTGTTTTTAACTATTCAAACTGATAAATTCAGGTTTCTTTCGTTCGAAACGGTGGATTTTTGTGAAATCACGATAAAACTGCTGTTTTAAACTTGCAAAAACATAGAAAAACTCTGTTTCCAACTATTCAAACTGATAAATTCTTGTTTCTTTCGTGTGAAACGGCGATTTATGAGAAATGACGTTAAAATTGCTGTTTTAAACTTGCAAAAACATAGAAAAACGCTGTTTTTAACTATTCAAACTGATAAATTCAGGTTTCTTTCGTTCGAAACGGTGGATTTTTTTGAAATCATGATAAAACTGCTGTTTAAACTTGCAAAAACATAGAAAAACGCTGTTTTGAACTATTCAAACTGACAAATTCATGTTTCTTTCGTGTGAAACGGCGATTTATGAGAAATGACGATAAAATTGCTGTTTTAAACTTGCAAAAACATAGAAAAACGCTGTTTTGAACTATTCAAACTGACAAATTCATGTTTCTTTCGTGTGAAACGGCGATTTATGAGAAATGACGATAAAATTGCTGTTTTAAACTTGCAAAAACATAGAAAAACGCTGTTTTCAACTATTCAAACTGATAAATTCATGTTTCTTTCGTGTGAAACGGCGATTTATGAGAAATGACGATAAAATTGCTGTTTTAAACTTGCAAAAACATAGAAAAACGCTGTTTTCAACTATTCAAACTGATAAATTCATGTTTCTTTCGTGTGAAACGGCGATTTATGAGAAATGACGATAAAATTGCTGTTTTAAACTTGCAAAAACATAAAAAAACGCTGTTTTTAACTATTCAAACTGATAAATTCAGGTTTCTTTCGTTCGAAACGGTGGATTTTTGTGAAATCACGATAAAACTGCTGTTTTAAACTTGCAAAAACATAGAAAAACTCTGTTTCCAAATATTCAAACTGCTAAATTCTTGTTTCTTTCGTGTGAAACGGCGATTTATGAGAAATGACGTTAAAATTGCTGTTTTAAACTTGCAAAAACATAGAAAAACGCTGTTTTTAACTATTCAAACTGATAAATTCAGGTTTCTTTCGTTCGAAACGGTGGATTTTTTTGAAATCACGATAAAACTGCTGTTTTAAACTTGCAAAAACATAGAAAAACGCTGTTTTGAACTATTCAAACTGACAAATTCATGTTTCTTTCGTGTGAAACGGCGATTTATGAGAAATGACGATAAAATTGCTGTTTTAAACTTGCAAAAACATAGAAAAACGCTGTTTTCAACTATTCAAACTAATAAATTCATGTTTCTTTCGTGTGAAACGGCGATTTATGAGAAATGACGATAAAATTGCTGTTTTAAACTTGCAAAAACATAGAAAAACGCTGTTTTCAACTATTCAAACTAATAAATTCATGTATCTTTCGTGTGAAATTGCGATTTATGAGAAATGACGATAAAATTGCTGTTTTAAACTTGCAAAAACATAGAAAAACGCTGTTTTCAACTATTCAAACTGATAAATTCATGTTTCTTTCGTGTGAAACGGCGATTTATGAGAAATGACGATAAAATTGCTGTTTTAAACTTGCAAAAACATAGAAAAACGCGGTTTTGAACTATTCAAACTGACAAATTCATGTTTCTTTCGTGTGAAACGGCGATTTATGAGAAATGACGATAAAATTGCTGTTTTAAACTTGCAAAAACATAGAAAAACGCTGTTTTGAACTATTCAAACTGACAAATTCATGTTTCTTTCGTGTGAAACGGCGATTTATGAGAAATGACGATAAAATTGCTGTTTTAAACTTGCAAAAACATAGAAAAACGCTGTTTTCAACTATTCAAACTGATAAATTCATGTTTCTTTCGTGTGAAACGGCGATTTATGAGAAATGCCGATAAAATTGCTGTTTTAAACTTGCAAAAACATAGAAAAACGCTGTTTTTAACTATTCAAACTGATAAATTCAGGTTTTTTTCGTGCGAAACGGCGATTTATGAGAAATGACGATAAAATTGCTGTTTTAAACTTGCAAAAACATAAAAAAACGCTGTTTTTAACTATTCAAACTGATAAATTCAGGTTTCTTTCGTTCGAAACGGTGGATTTTTGTGAAATCACGATAAAACTGCTGTTTTAAACTTGCAAAAACATAGAAAAACTCTGTTTCCAACTATTCAAACTGATAAATTCTTGTTTCTTTCGTGTGAAACGGCGATTTATGAGAAATGACGTTAAAATTGCTGTTTTAAACTTGCAAAAACATAGAAAAACGCTGTTTTTAACTATTCAAACTGATAAATTCAGGTTTCTTTCGTTCGAAACGGTGGATTTTTTTGAAATCATGATAAAACTGCTGTTTAAACTTGCAAAAACATAGAAAAACGCTGTTTTGAACTATTCAAACTGACAAATTCATGTTTCTTTCGTGTGAAACGGCGATTTATGAGAAATGACGATAAAATTGCTGTTTTAAACTTGCAAAAACATAGAAAAACGCTGTTTTGAACTATTCAAACTGACAAATTCATGTTTCTTTCGTGTGAAACGGCGATTTATGAGAAATGACGATAAAATTGCTGTTTTAAACTTGCAAAAACATAGAAAAACGCTGTTTTCAACTATTCAAACTGATAAATTCATGTTTCTTTCGTGTGAAACGGCGATTTATGAGAAATGACGATAAAATTGCTGTTTTAAACTTGCAAAAACATAGAAAAACGCTGTTTTCAACTATTCAAACTGATAAATTCATGTTTCTTTCGTGTGAAACGGCGATTTATGAGAAATGACGATAAAATTGCTGTTTTAAACTTGCAAAAACATAAAAAAACGCTGTTTTTAACTATTCAAACTGATAAATTCAGGTTTCTTTCGTTCGAAACGGTGGATTTTTGTGAAATCACGATAAAACTGCTGTTTTAAACTTGCAAAAACATAGAAAAACTCTGTTTCCAAATATTCAAACTGCTAAATTCTTGTTTCTTTCGTGTGAAACGGCGATTTATGAGAAATGACGTTAAAATTGCTGTTTTAAACTTGCAAAAACATAGAAAAACGCTGTTTTTAACTATTCAAACTGATAAATTCAGGTTTCTTTCGTTCGAAACGGTGGATTATTTTGAAATCACGATAAAACTGCTGTTTTAAACTTGCAAAAACATAGAAAAACGCTGTTTTGAACTATTCAAACTGACAAATTCATGTTTCTTTCGTGTGAAACGGCGATTTATGAGAAATGACGATAAAATTGCTGTTTTAAACTTGCAAAAACATAGAAAAACGCTGTTTTCAACTATTCAAACTAATAAATTCATGTTTCTTTCGTGTGAAACGGCGATTTATGAGAAATGACGATAAAATTGCTGTTTTAAACTTGCAAAAACATAGAAAAACGCTGTTTTCAACTATTCAAACTAATAAATTCATGTATCTTTCGTGTGAAATTGCGATTTATGAGAAATGACGATAAAATTGCTGTTTTAAACTTGCAAAAACATAGTAAAACGCTGTTTTGAACTATTCAAACTGACAAATTCATGTTTCTTTCGTGTGAAACGGCGATTTATAAAAAATGACAATAAAATAGCTGTTTTAAACTTGCAAAAACATAGAAAAACGCTGTTTTTAACTACTCAAACTGATAAATTCAGGTTTCTTTCGTTCGAAACGGTGGATTTTTGTGAAATCACGATAAAACTGCTGTTTTAAACTTGCAAAAACATAGAAAAACGCTGTTTTGAACTATTCAAACTGACAAATTCATGTATCTTTCGTGTGAAACGGCGATTTATGAGAAATGACGATTATATTGCTGTTTTAAACTTGCAAAAACATAGTAAAACGCTGTTTTGAACTATTCAAACTGACAAATTCATGTTTCTTTCGTGTGAAACGGCGATTTATGAGAAATGACGATAAAATTGCTGTTTTAAACTTGCAAAAACATTGAAAAACGCTGTTTTGAACTATTCAAACTGACAAATTCATGTTTCTTTCGTGTGAAACGGCGATTTATGAGAAATGACGATAAAATTGCTGTTTTAAACTTGCAAAAACATAGAAAAACGCTGTTTTTAACTATTCAAACTGATAAATTCAGGTTTCTTTCGTGCGAAACGGCGATTTATGAGAAATGACGATAAAATTGCTGTTTTAAACTTGCAAAAACATAAAAAAACGCTGTTTTCAACTATTCAAACTGATAAATTCAGGTTTCTTTCGTTCGAAACGGTGGATTTTTGTGAAATCACGATAAAACTGCTGTTTTAAACTTACAAAAACATAGAATAACCCTGTTTCCAACTATTCAAACTGATAAATTCTTGTTTCTTTCGTGTGAAACGGCGATTTATGAGAAATGACGTTAAAATTGCTGTTTTAAACTTGCAAAAACATAGAAAAACGCTGTTTTTAACTATTCAAACTGATAAATTCAGGTTTCTTTCGTTCGAAAACGGTGGATTTTTTTGAAATCACGATAAAACTGCTGTTTTAAACTTGCAAAAACATAGAAAAACGCTGTTTTGAACTATTCAAACTGACAAATTCATGTTTCTTTCGTGTGAAACGGCGATTTATGAGAAATGACGATAAAATTGCTGTTTTAAACTTGCAAAAACATAGAAAAACGCTGTTTTGAACTATTCAAACTGACAAATTCATGTTTCTTTCGTGTGAAACGGCGATTTATGAGAAATGACGATAAAATTGCTGTTTTAAACTTGCAAAAACATAGAAAAACGCTGTTTTCAACTATTCAAACTGATAAATTCATGTTTCTTTCGTGTGAAACGGCGATTTATGAGAAATGACGATAAAATTGCTGTTTTAAACTTGCAAAAACATAGAAAAACGCGGTTTTGAACTATTCAAACTGACAAATTCATGTTTCTTTCGTGTGAAACGGCGATTTATGAGAAATGACGATAAAATTGCTGTTTTAAACTTGCAAAAACATAGAAAAACGCTGTTTTGAACTATTCAAACTGACAAATTCATGTTTCTTTCGTGTGAAACGGCGATTTATGAGAAATGACGATAAAATTGCTGTTTTAAACTTGCAAAAACATAGAAAAACGCTGTTTTTAACTATTCAAACTGATAAATTCAGGTTTTTTTCGTGCGAAACGGCGATTTATGAGAAATGACGATAAAATTGCTGTTTTAAACTTGCAAAAACATAAAAAAACGCTGTTTTTAACTATTCAAACTGATAAATTCAGGTTTCTTTCGTTCGAAACGGTGGATTTTTGTGAAATCACGATAAAACTGCTGTTTTAAACTTGCAAAAACATAGAAAAACTCTGTTTCCAACTATTCAAACTGATAAATTCTTGTTTCTTTCGTGTGAAACGGCGATTTATGAGAAATGACGTTAAAATTGCTGTTTTAAACTTGCAAAAACATAGAAAAACGCTGTTTTTAACTATTCAAACTGATAAATTCAGGTTTCTTTCGTTCGAAACGGTGGATTTTTTTGAAATCACGATAAAACTGCTGTTTTAAACTTGCAAAAACATAGAAAAACGCTGTTTTGAACTATTCAAACTGACAAATTCATGTTTCTTTCGTGTGAAACGGCGATTTATGAGAAATGACGATAAAATTGCTGTTTTAAACTTGCAAAAACATAGAAAAACGCTGTTTTGAACTATTCAAACTGACAAATTCATGTTTCTTTCGTGTGAAACGGCGATTTATGAGAAATGACGATAAAATTGCTGTTTTAAACTTGCAAAAACATAGAAAAACGCTGTTTTGAACTATTCAAACTGACAAATTCATGTTTCTTTCGTGTGAAACGGCGATTTATGAGAAATGACGATAAAATTGCTGTTTTAAACTTGCAAAAACATAGAAAAACGCTGTTTTCAACTATTCAAACTGATAAATTCATGTTTCTTTCGTGTGAAACGGCGATTTATGAGAAATGACGATAAAATTGCTGTTTTAAACTTGCAAAAACATAGAAAAACGCTGTTTTCAACTATTCAAACTGATAATTCATGTTTCTTTCGTGTGAAACGGCGATTTATGAGAAATGACGATAAAATTGCTGTTTTAAACTTGCAAAAACATAAAAAAAACGCTGTTTTTAACTATTCAAACTGATAAATTCAGGTTTCTTTCGTTCGAAACGGTGGATTTTTGTGAAATCACGATAAAACTGCTGTTTTAAACTTGCAAAAACATAGAAAAACTCTGTTTCCAAATATTTAAACTGCTAAATTCTTGTTTCTTTCGTGTGAAACGGCGATTTATGAGAAATGACGTTAAAATTGCTGTTTTAAACTTGCAAAAACATAGAAAAACGCTGTTTTTAACTATTCAAACTGATAAATTCAGGTTTCTTTCGTTCGAAACGGTGGATTTTTTGAAATCACGATAAAACTGCTGTTTTAAACTTGCAAAAACATAGTAAAACGCTGTTTTGAACTATTCAAACTGACAAATTCATGTTTCTTTCGTGTGAAACGGCGATTTATGAGAAATGACAATAAAATAGCTGTTTTAAACTTGCAAAAACATAGAAAAACGCTGTTTTTAACTACTCAAACTGATAAATTCAGGTTTCTTTCGTTCGAAACGGTGGATTTTTGTGAAATCACGATAAAACTGCTGTTTTAAACTTGCAAAAACATAGAAAAACGCTGTTTTGAACTATTCAAACTGACAAATTCATGTTTCTTTCGTGTGAAACGGCGATTTATGAGAAATGACGATAAAATTGCTGTTTTAAACTTGCAAAAACATAGTAAAACGCTGTTTTGAACTATTCAAACTGACAAATTCATGTTTCTTTCGTGTGAAACGGCGATTTATGAGAAATGACGATAAAATTGCTGTTTTAAACTTGCAAAAACATTGAAAAACGCTGTTTTGAACTATTCAAACTGACAAATTCATGTTTCTTTCGTGTGAAACGGCGATTTATGAGAAATGACGATAAAATTGCTGTTTTAAACTTGCAAAAACATAGAAAAACGCTGTTTTTAACTATTCAAACTGATAAATTCAGGTTTCTTTCGTGCGAAACGGCGATTTATGAGAAATGACGATAAAATTGCTGTTTTAAACTTGCAAAAACATAAAAAAACGCTGTTTTTAACTATTCAAACTGATAAATTCAGGTTTCTTTCGTTCGAAACGGTGGATTTTTGTGAAATCACGATAAAACTGCTGTTTTAAACTTACAAAAACATAGAATAACCTTGTTTCCATCTATTCAAACTGATAAATTCTTGTTTCTTTCGTGTGAAACGGCGATTTATGAGAAATGACGTTAAAATTGCTGTTTTAAACTTGCAAAAACATAGAAAAACGCTGTTTTTAACTATTCAAACTGATAAATTCAGGTTTCTTTCGTTCGAAACGGTGGATTTTTTTGAAATCACGATAAAACTGCTGTTTTAAACTTGCAAAAACATAGAAAAACGCTGTTTTGAACTATTCAAACTGACAAATTCATGTTTCTTTCGTGTGAAACGGCGATTTATGAGAAATGACGATAAAATTGCTGTTTTAAACTTGCAAAAACATAGAAAAACGCTGTTTTGAACTATTCAAACTGACAAATTCATGTTTCTTTCGTGTGAAACGGCGATTTATGAGAAATGACGATAAAATTGCTGTTTTAAACTTGCAAAAACATAGAAAAACGCTGTTTTCAACTATTCAAACTGATAAATTCATGTTTCTTTCGTGTGAAACGGCGATTTATGAGAAATGACGATAAAATTGCTGTTTTAAACTTGCAAAAACATAGAAAAACGCTGTTTTCAACTATTCAAACTGATAAATTCATGTTTCTTTCGTGTAAAACGGCGATTTATGAGAAATGCCGATAAAATTGCTGTTTTAAACTTGCAAAAACATAGAAAAACGCTGTTTTTAACTATTCAAACTGATAAATTCAGGTTTTTTTCGTGCGAAACGGCGATTTATGAGAAATGACGATAAAATTGCTGTTTTAAACTTGCAAAAACATAAAAAAACGCTGTTTTTAACTATTCAAACTGATAAATTCAGGTTTCTTTCGTTCGAAACGGTGGATTTTTTTGAAATCACGATAAAACTGCTGTTTTAAACTTGCAAAAACATAGAAAAACGCTGTTTTGAACTATTCAAACTGACAAATTCATGTTTCTTTCGTGTGAAACGGCGATTTATGAGAAATGACGATAAAATTGCTGTTTTAAACTTGCAAAAACATAGAAAAACGCTGTTTTGAACTATTCAAACTGACAAATTCATGTTTCTTTCGTGTGAAATGGCGATTTATGAGAAATGACGATAAAATTGCTGTTTTAAACTTGCAAAAACATAGAAAAACGCTGTTTTCAACTATTCAAACTGATAAATTCATGTTTCTTTCGTGTGAAACGGCGATTTATGAGAAATGACGATAAAATTGCTGTTTTAAACTTGCAAAAACATAGAAAAACGCTGTTTTCAACTATTCAAACTGATAAATTCATGTTTTTTTCGTGTGAAACGGCGATTTATGAGAAATGACGATAAAATTGCTGTTTTAAACTTGCAAAAACATAAAAAAACGCTGTTTTTAACTATTCAAACTGATAAATTCAGGTTTCTTTCGTTCGAAACGGTGGATTTTTGTGAAATCACGATAAAACTGCTGTTTTAAACTTGCAAAAACATAGAAAAACTCTGTTTCCAAATATTCAAACTGCTAAATTCTTGTTTCTTTCGTGTGAAACGGCGATTTATGAGAAATGACGTTAAAATTGCTGTTTTAAACTTGCAAAAACATAGAAAAACGCTGTTTTTAACTATTCAAACTGATAAATTCAGGTTTCTTTCGTTCGAAACGGTGGATTTTTTTGAAATCACGATAAAACTGCTGTTTTAAACTTGCAAAAACATAGAAAAACGCTGTTTTGAATTATTCAAACTGACAAAATCATGTTTCTTTCGTGTGAAACGGCGATTTATGAGAAATGACGATAAAATTGCTGTTTTAAACTTGCAAAAACATAGAAAAACGCTGTTTTCAACTATTCAAACTGATAAATTAATGTTTTTTTCGTGTGAAACGGCGAGTTATGAGAAATGACGATAAAATTGCTGTTTTAAACTTGCAAAAACATAGTAAAACGCTGTTTTGAACTATTCAAACTAACAAATTCATGTTTCTTTCGTGTGAAACGGCGATTTATGAGAAATGACGATAAAATTGCTGTTTTAAACTTGCAAAAACATAGAAAAACCCTGTTTTTAACTATTCAAACTGATAAATTCAGGTTTCTTTCGTGCGAAACGGCGATTTATGAGAAATGACGATAAAATTGCTGTTTTAAACTTGCAAAAACATAAAAAAACGCTGTTTTGAACTATTCAAACTGACAAATTCATGTTTCTTTCGTGTGAAACGGCGATTTATGAGAAATGACGATAAAATTGCTGTTTTAAACTTGCAAAAACATAGTAAAACGCTGTTTTGAACTATTCAAACTGACAAATTCATGTTTCTTTCGTGTGAAACGGCGAATTATGAGAAATGACGATAAAATTGCTGTTTTAATCTTGCAAAAACATAGAAAAACGCTGTTTAGAACTATTCAAACTGACAAATTCATGTTTATTTCGTGTGAAACGGCGATTTATGAGAAATGACGATAAAATTGCTGTTTTAAACTTGCAAAAACATAGAAAAACGCTGTTTTCAACTATTCAAACTGATAAATTCATGTTTCTTTCGTGTGAAACGGCGATTTATGAGAAATGACGATAAAATTGCTGTTTTAAACTTGCAAAAACATAGTAAAACGCTGTTTTGAACTATTCAAACTGACAAATTCATGTTTCTTTCGTGTGAAACGGCGATTTATGAGAAATGACGATAAAATTGCTGTTTTAAACTTGCAAAAACATAGAAAAACGCTGTTTTTAACTATTCAAACTGATAAATTCAGGTTTCTTTCGTTCGAAACGGTGGATTTTTGTGAAATCACGATAAAACTGCTGTTTTAAACTTGCAAAAACATAGAAAAACGCTGTTTTGAACTATTCAAACTGACAAATTCATGTTTCTTTCGTGTGAAACGGCGATTTATGAGAAATGACGATAAAATTGCTGTTTTAAACTTGCAAACAAAAAAATTTGAAAAACGCTGTTTTTAACTATTTAAACTGATAAATTCAGGTTTCTTTCGTTCGAAACGGTGGATTTTTGTGAAATCACGATAAAACTGCTGTTTTAAACTTGCAAAAACATAGAAAAACGCTGTTTTGAACTATTTAAACTGACTAATTCATGTTTCTTTCGTGTGAAACGGCGATTTATGAGAAATGACGATAAAATTGCTGTTTTAAACTTGCAAAAACATAGAAAAACGCTGTTTTCAACTATTCAAACTGATAAATTCATGTTTCTTTCGTGTGAAACGGCGATTTATGAGAAATGACGATAAAATTGCTGTTTTAAACTTGCAAAAACATAGAAAAACGCTGTTTTCAACTATTCAAACTGATAAATTCATGTTTTTTTTTGTGTGAAACGGCGATTTATGAGAAATGACGATAAAATTGCTGTTTTAAACTTGCAAAAACATAGTAAAACGCTGTTTTGAACTATTTAAACTGACAAATTCATGTTTCTTTCGTTTGAAACGGCGATTTATGAGAAATGACGATAAAATTGCTGTTTTAAACTTGCAAACAAAAAAATTTGAAAAACGCTGTTTTTAACTATTCAAACTGATAAATTCAGGTTTCTTTCGTTCAAAACGGTGGATTTTTGTAAAATCACGATAAAACTGCTGTTTTAAACTTGCAAAAACATAGAAAAACGCTGTTTTGAACTATTCAAACTGACTAATTCATGTTTCTTTCGTGTGAAACGGCGATTTATGAGAAATGACGATAAAATTGCTGTTTTAAACTTGCAAAAACATAGAAAAACGCTGTTTTGAACTATTCAAACTGACAAATTCATGTTTCTTTCGTGTGAAACGGCGATTTATGAGAAATGACGATAAAATTGCTGTTTTAAACTTGCAAAAACATAGAAAAACGCTGCTTTTATTTATTCAAACTGATAAATTCAGGTTTCTTTCGTGCGAAACGGCGATTTATGAGAAATGACGATAAAATTGCTGTTTTAAACTTGCAAAAACATAGAAAAACGCTGTTTTGAACTATTCAAACTGACAAATTCATGTTTCTTTCGTGTGAAACGGCGATTTATGAGAAATGACGATAAAATTGCTGTTTTAAACTTGCAAAAACATAGAAAAACGCTGTTTTTAACTATTCAAACTGATAAATTCAGGTTTCTTTCGTGCGAAACGGCGATTTATGAGAAATGACGATAAAATTGCTGTTTTAAACTTGCAAAAACATAGAAAAACGCTGTTTTGAACTATTCAAACTGACAAATTCATGTTTCTTTCGTGTGAAACGGCGATTTATGAGAAATGACGATAAAATTGCTGTTTTAAACTTGCAAAAACATAGAAAAACGCTGTTTTTAACTATTCAAACTGATAAATTCAGGTTTCTTTCGTGCGAAACGGCGATTTATGAGAAATGACGATAAAATTGCTGTTTTAAACTTGCAAAAACATAGAAAAACGCTGTTTTTAACTATTCAAACTGATAAATTTAGGTTTCTTTCGTTCGAAACGGTGGATTTTTGTGAAATCACAATAAAACTGCTGTTTTATACTTGCAAAAACATAGAAAAACGCTGTTTTGAACTATTCAAACTGACAAATTCATGTTTCTTTCGTGTGAAACGGCGATTTATGAGAAATGACGATAAAATTGCTGTTTTAAACTTGCAAAAACATAGTAAAACGCTGTTTTGAACTATTCAAACTGACAAATTCATGTTTCTTTCGTGTGAAACGGCGATTTATGAGAAATGACGATAAAATTGCTGTTTTAAACTTGCAAAAACATAGAAAAACCCTGTTTTTAACTATTCAAACTGATAAATTCAGGTTTCTTTCGTTCGAAACGGTGGATTTTTGTGAAATCACGATAAAACTGCTGTTTTAAACTTGCAAAAACATAGAAAAACTCTGTTTCCAACTATTCAAACTGATAAATTCTTGTTTCTTACGTGTGAAACGGCGATTTATGAGAAATGACGTTAAAATTGCTGTTTTAAACTTGCAAAAACATAGAAAAACGCTGTTTTTAACTATTCAAACTGATAAATTCAGGTTTCTTTTGTTCGAAACGGTGGATTTTTTTGAAATCACGATAAAACTGCTGTTTTAAACTTGCAAAAACATAGAAAAACGCTGTTTTGAACTATTCAAACTGACAAATTCATGTTTCTTTCGTGTGAAACGGCGATTTATGAGAAATGACGATAAAATTGCTGTTTTAAACTTGCAAAAACATAGAAAAACGCTGTTTTGAACTATTCAAACTGACAAATTCATGTTTCTTTCGTGTGAAACGGCGATTTATGAGAAATGACGATAAAATTGCTGTTTTAAACTTGCAAAAACATAGAAAAACGCTGTTTTCAACTATTCAAACTGATAAATTCATGTTTCTTTCGTGTGAAACGGCGATTTATGAGAAATGACGATAAAATTGCTGTTTTAAACTTGCAAAAACATAGAAAAACGCTGTTTTGAACTATTCAAACTGACAAATTCATGTTTCTTTCGTGTGAAACGGCGATTTATGAGAAATGACGATAAAACTGCTGTTTTAAACTTGCAAACAAAAAAATTTGAAAAACGCTGTTTTTAACTATTTAAACTGATAAATTCAGGTTTCTTTCGTTCGAAACGGTGGATTTTTGTGAAATCACGATAAAACTGCTTATTTAAACTTGCAAAAACATAGAAAAACGCTGTTTTGAACTATTCAAACTGACTAATTCATGTTTCTTTCGTGTGAAACGGCGATTTATGAGAAATGACGATAAAATTGCTGTTTTAAACTTGCAAAAACATAGAAAAACGCTGTTTTCAACTATTCAAACTGATAAATTCATGTTTCTTTCGTGTGAAACGGCGATTTATGAGAAATGACGATAAAATTGCTGTTTTAAACTTGCAAAAACATAGAAAAACGCTGTTTTCAACTATTCAAACTGATAAATTCATGTTTTTTTTCGTGTGAAACGGCGATTTATGAGAAATGACGATAAAATTGCTGTTTTAAACTTGCAAAAACATAGTAAAACGCTGTTTTGAACTATTCAAACTGACAAATTCATGTTTCTTTCGTGTGAAACGGCGATTTATGAGAAATGACGATAAAATTGCTGTTTTAAACTTGCAAAAACATAGAAAAACCCTGTTTTTAACTATTCAAACTGATAAATTCAGGTTTCTTTCGTGCGAAACGGCGATTTATGAGAAATGACGATAAAATTGCTGTTTTAAACTTGCAAAAACATAAAAAAACGCTGTTTTGAACGATTCAAACTGACAAATTCATGTTTCTTTCGTGTGAAACGGCGATTTATGAGAAATGACGATAAAATTGCTGTTTTAAACTTGCAAAAACATAGTAAAACGCTGTTTTGAACTATTCAAACTGACAAATTCATGTTTCTTTCGTGTGAAACGGCGATTTATGAGAAATGACGATAAAATTGCTGTTTTAATCTTGCAAAAACATAGAAAAACGCTGTTTTGAACTATTCAAACTGACAAATTCATGTTTATTTCGTGTGAAACGGCGATTTATGAGAAATGACGATAAAATTGCTGTTTTAAACTTGCAAAAACATAGAAAAACGCTGTTTTCAACTATTCAAACTGATAAATACATGTTTCTTTCGTGTGAAACGGCGATTTATGAGAAATGACGATAAAATTGCTGTTTTAAACTTGCAAAAACATAGTAAAACGCTGTTTTGAACTATTCAAACTGACAAATTCATGTTTCTTTCGTGTGAAACGGCGATTTATGAGAAATGACGATAAAATTGCTGTTTTAAACTTGCAAAAACATAGAAAAACGCTGTTTTTAACTATTCAAACTGATAAATTCAGGTTTCTTTCGTTCGAAACGGTGGATTTTTGTGAAATCACGATAAAACTGCTGTTTTAAACTTGCAAAAACATAGAAAAACGCTCTTTGAACTATTCAAACTGACAAATTCATGTTTCTTTCGTGTGAAACGGCGATTTATGAGAAATGACGATAAAATTGCTGTTTTAAACTTGCAAACAAAAAAATTTGAAAAACGCTGTTTTTAACTATTTAAACTGATAAATTCAGGTTTCTTTCGTTCGAAACGGTGGATTTTTGTGAAATCACGATAAAACTGCTGTTTTAAACTTGCAAAAACATAGAAAAACGCTGTTTTGAACTATTTAAACTGACTAATTCATGTTTCTTTCGTGTGAAACGGCGATTTATGAGAAATGACGATAAAATTGCTGTTTTAAACTGGCAAAAACATAGAAAAACGCTGTTTTCAACTATTCAAACTGATAAATTCATGTTTCTTTCGTGTGAAACGGCGATTTATGAGAAATGACGATAAAATTGCTGTTTTAAACTTGCAAAAACATAGAAAAACGCTGTTTTCAACTATTCAAACTGATAAATTCATGTTTTTTTCGTGTGAAACGGCGATTTATGAGAAATGACGATAAAATTGCTGTTTTAAACTTGCAAAAACATAGTAAAACGCTGTTTTGAACTATTCAAACTGACAAATTCATGTTTCTTTCGTGTGAAACGGCGATTTATGAGAAATGACGATAAAATTGCTGTTTTAAACTTGCAAACAAAAAAATTTGAAAAACGCTGTTTTTAACTATTCAAACTGATAAATTCAGGTTTCGTTCGTTCAAAACGGTGGATTTTTGTGAAATCACGATAAAACTGCTGTTTTAAACTTGCAAAAACATAGAAAAACGCTGTTTTGAACTATTCAAACTGACTAATTCATGTTTCTTTCGTGTGAAACGGCGATTTATGAGAAATGACGATAAAATTGCTGTTTTAAACTTGCAAAAACATAAAAAAACGCTGTTTTGAACTATTCAAACTGACAAATTCATGTTTCTTTCGTGTGAAACGGCGATTTATGAGAAATGACGATAAAATTGCTGTTTTAAACTTGCAAAAACATAGAAAAACGCTGTTTTTAACTATTCAAACTGATAAATTCAGGTTTCTTTCGTGCGAAACGGCGATTTATGAGAAATGACGATAAAATTGCTGTTTTAAACTTGCAAAAACATAGAAAAACGCTGTTTTCAACTATTCAAACTGATAAATTCATGTTTTTTTTGTGTGAAACGGCGATTTATAAGAAATGACAATAAAATTGCTGTTTTAAACTTGCAAAAACATAGTAAAACGCTGTTTTGAACTATTCAAACTGACAAATTCATGTTTCTTTCGTGTGAAACGGCGATTTATGAGAAATGACGATAAAATTGCTGTTTTAAACTTGCAAACAAAAAAATTTGAAAAACGCTGTTTTTAACTATTCAAACTGATAAATTCAGGTTTCTTTCGTTCAAAACGGTGGATTTTTGTGAAATCACGAATAAACTGCTGTTTTAAACTTGCAAAAACATAGAAAAACGCTGTTTTGAACTATTCAAACTGACTAATTCATGTTTCTTTCGTGTGAAACGGCGATTTATGAGAAATGACGATAAAATTGCTGTTTTAAACTTGCAAAAACATAGAAAAACGCTGTTTTGAACTATTCAAACTGACAAATTCATGTTTCTTTCGTGTGAAACGGCGATTTATGAGAAATGACGATAAAATTGCTGTTTTAAACTTGCAAAAACATAGAAAAACGCTGCTTTTAACTATTCAAACTGATAAATTCAGGTTTCTTTCGTGCGAAACGGCGATTTATGAGAAATGACGATAAAATTGCTGTTTTAAACTTGCAAAAACATAGAAAAACGCTGTTTTGAACTATTCAAACTGACAAATTCATGTTTCTTTCGTGTGAAACGGCGATTTATGAGAAATGACGATAAAATTGCTGTTTTAAACTTGCAAAAACATAGAAAAACGCTGTTTTTAACTATTCAAACTGATAAATTCAGGTTTCTTTCGTGCGAAACGGCGATTTATGAGAAATGACGATAAAATTGCTGTTTTAAACTTGCAAAAACATAGAAAAACGCTGTTTTGAACTATTCAAACTGACAAATTCATGTTTCTTTCGTGTGAAACGGCGATTTATGAGAAATGACGATAAAATTGCTGTTTTAAACTTGCAAAAACATAGAAAAACGCTGTTTTTAACTATTCAAACTGATAAATTCAGGTTTCTTTCGTGCGAAACGGCGATTTATGAGAAATGACGATAAAATTGCTGTTTTAAACTTGCAAAAACATAGAAAAACGCTGTTTTTAACTATTCAAACTGATAAATTTAGGTTTCTTTCGTTCAAAACGGTGGATTTTTGTGAAATCACAATAAAACTGCTGTTTTATACTTGCAAAAACATAGAAAAAACGCTGTTTTGAACTATTCAAACTGACAAATTCATGTTTCTTTCGTGTGAAACGGCGATTTATGAGAAATGACGATAAAATTGCTGTTTTAAACTTGCAAAAACATAGTAAAACGCTGTTTTGAACTATTCAAACTGACAAATTCATGTTTCTTTCGTGTGAAACGGCGATTTATGAGAAATGACGATAAAATTGCTGTTTTAAACTTGCAAAAACATAGAAAAACCCTGTTTTTAACTATTCAAACTGATAAATTCAGGTTTCTTTCGTTCGAAACGGTGGATTTTTGTGAAATCACGATAAAACTGCTGTTTTAAACTTGCAAAAACATAGAAAAACTCTGTTTCCAACTATTCAAACTGATAAATTCTTGTTTCTTTCGTGTGAAACGGCGATTTATGAGAAATGACGTTAAAATTGCTGTTTTAAACTTGCAAAAACATAGAAAAACGCTGTTTTTAACTATTCAAACTGATAAATTCAGGTTTCTTTCGTTCGAAACGGTGGATTTTTTTGAAATCACGATAAAACTGCTGTTTTAAACTTGCAAAAACATAGAAAAACGCTGTTTTGAACTATTCAAACTGACAAATTCATGTTTCTTTCGTGTGAAACGGCGATTTATGAGAAATGACGATAAAATTGCTGTTTTAAACTTGCAAAAACATAGTAAAACGCTGTTTTGAACTATTCAAACTGACAAATTCATGTTTCTTTCGTGTGAAACGGCGATTTATGAGAAATGACGATAAAATTGCTGTTTTAAACTTGCAAAAACATAGAAAAACGCTGTTTTCAACTATTCAAACTGATAAATTCATGTTTCTTTCGTGTGAAACGGCGATTTATGAGAAATGACGATAAAATTGCTGTTTTAAACTTGCAAAAACATAGAAAAACGCTGTTTTCAACTATTCAAACTGATAAATTCATGTTTCTTTCGTGTGAAACGGCGATTTATGAGAAATGACGATAAAATTGCTGTTTTAAACTTGCAAAAACATAGTAAAACGCTGTTTTGAACTATTCAAACTGACAAATTCATGTTTCTTTCGTGTGAAACGGCGATTTATGAGAAATGACGATAAAACTGCTGTTTTAAACTTGCAAACAAAAAAATTTGAAAAACGCTGTTTTTAACTATTTAAACTGATAAATTCAGGTTTCTTTCGTTCGAAACGGTGGATTTTTGTGAAATCACGATAAAACTGCTGTTTTAAACTTGCAAAAACATAGAAAAACGCTGTTTTGAACTATTCAAACTGACTAATTCATGTTTCTTTCGTGTGAAACGGCGATTTATGAGAAATGACGATAAAATTGCTGTTTTAAACTTGCAAAAACATAGAAAAACGCTGTTTTCAACTATTCAAACTGATAAATTCATGTTTCTTTCGTGTGAAACGGCGATTTATGAGAAATGACGATAAAATTGCTGTTTTAAACTTGCAAAAACATAGAAAAACGCTGTTTTCAACTATTCAAACTGATAAATTCATGTTTTTTTTCGTGTGAAACGGCGATTTATGAGAAATGACGATAAAATTGCTGTTTTAAACTTGCAAAAACATAGTAAAACGCTGTTTTGAACTATTCAAACTGACAAATTCATGTTTCTTTCGTGTGAAACGGCGATTTATGAGAAATGACGATAAAATTGCTGTTTTAAACTTGCAAAAACATAGAAAAACCCTGTTTTTAACTATTCAAACTGATAAATTCAGGTTTCTTTCGTGCGAAACGGCGATTTATGAGAAATGACGATAAAATTGCTGTTTTAAACTTGCAAAAACATAAAAAAACGCTGTTTTGAACGATTCAAACTGACAAATTCATGTTTCTTTCGTGTGAAACGGCGATTTATGAGAAATGACGATAAAATTGCTGTTTTAAACTTGCAAAAACATAGTAAAACGCTGTTTTGAACTATTCAAACTGACAAATTCATGTTTCTTTCGTGTGAAACGGCGATTTATGAGAAATGACGATAAAATTGCTGTTTTAATCTTGCAAAAACATAGAAAAACGCTGTTTTGAACTATTCAAACTGACAAATTCATGTTTATTTCGTGTGAAACGGCGATTTATGAGAAATGACGATAAAATTGCTGTTTTAAACTTGCAAAAACATAGAAAAACGCTGTTTTCAACTATTCAAACTGATAAATACATGTTTCTTTCGTGTGAAACGGCGATTTATGAGAAATGACGATAAAATTGCTGTTTTAAACTTGCAAAAACATAGTAAAACGCTGTTTTGAACTATTCAAACTGACAAATTCATGTTTCTTTCGTGTGAAACGGCGATTTATGAGAAATGACGATAAAATTGCTGTTTTAAACTTGCAAAAACATAGAAAAACGCTGTTTTTAACTATTCAAACTGATAAATTCAGGTTTCTTTCGTTCGAAACGGTGGATTTTTGTGAAATCACGATAAAACTGCTGTTTTAAACTTGCAAAAACATAGAAAAACGCTCTTTGAACTATTCAAACTGACAAATTCATGTTTCTTTCGTGTGAAACGGCGATTTATGAGAAATGACGATAAAATTGCTGTTTTAAACTTGCAAACAAAAAAATTTGAAAAACGCTGTTTTTAACTATTTAAACTGATAAATTCAGGTTTCTTTCGTTCGAAACGGTGGATTTTTGTGAAATCACGATAAAACTGCTGTTTTAAACTTGCAAAAACATAGAAAAACGCTGTTTTGAACTATTTAAACTGACTAATTCATGTTTCTTTCGTGTGAAACGGCGATTTATGAGAAATGACGATAAAATTGCTGTTTTAAACTGGCAAAAACATAGAAAAACGCTGTTTTCAACTATTCAAACTGATAAATTCATGTTTCTTTCGTGTGAAACGGCGATTTATGAGAAATGACGATAAAATTGCTGTTTTAAACTTGCAAAAACATAGAAAAACGCTGTTTTCAACTATTCAAACTGATAAATTCATGTTTTTTTCGTGTGAAACGGCGATTTATGAGAAATGACGATAAAATTGCTGTTTTAAACTTGCAAAAACATAGTAAAACGCTGTTTTGAACTATTCAAACTGACAAATTCATGTTTCTTTCGTGTGAAACGGCGATTTATGAGAAATGACGATAAAATTGCTGTTTTAAACTTGCAAACAAAAAAATTTGAAAAACGCTGTTTTTAACTATTCAAACTGATAAATTCAGGTTTCGTTCGTTCAAAACGGTGGATTTTTGTGAAATCACGATAAAACTGCTGTTTTAAACTTGCAAAAACATAGAAAAACGCTGTTTTGAACTATTCAAACTGACTAATTCATGTTTCTTTCGTGTGAAACGGCGATTTATGAGAAATGACGATAAAATTGCTGTTTTAAACTTGCAAAAACATAAAAAAACGCTGTTTTGAACTATTCAAACTGACAAATTCATGTTTCTTTCGTGTGAAACGGCGATTTATGAGAAATGACGATAAAATTGCTGTTTTAAACTTGCAAAAACATAGAAAAACGCTGTTTTTAACTATTCAAACTGATAAATTCAGGTTTCTTTCGTGCGAAACGGCGATTTATGAGAAATGACGATAAAATTGCTGTTTTAAACTTGCAAAAACATAGAAAAACGCTGTTTTCAACTATTCAAACTGATAAATTCATGTTTTTTTTTGTGTGAAACGGCGATTTATGAGAAATGACAATAAAATTGCTGTTTTAAACTTGCAAAAACATAGTAAAACGCTGTTTTGAACTATTCAAACTGACAAATTCATGTTTCTTTCGTGTGAAACGGCGATTTATGAGAAATGACGATAAAATTGCTGTTTTAAACTTGCAAACAAAAAAATTTGAAAAACGCTGTTTTTAACTATTCAAACTGATAAATTCAGGTTTCTTTCGTTCAAAACGGTGGATTTTTGTGAAATCACGAATAAACTGCTGTTTTAAACTTGCAAAAACATAGAAAAACGCTGTTTTGAACTATTCAAACTGACTAATTCATGTTTCTTTCGTGTGAAACGGCGATTTATGAGAAATGACGATAAAATTGCTGTTTTAAACTTGCAAAAACATAGAAAAACGCTGTTTTGAACTATTCAAACTGACAAATTCATGTTTCTTTCGTGTGAAACGGCGATTTATGAGAAATGACGATAAAATTGCTGTTTTAAACTTGCAAAAACATAGAAAAACGCTGCTTTTAACTATTCAAACTGATAAATTCAGGTTTCTTTCGTGCGAAACGGCGATTTATGAGAAATGACGATAAAATTGCTGTTTTAAACTTGCAAAAACATAGAAAAACGCTGTTTTGAACTATTCAAACTGACAAATTCATGTTTCTTTCGTGTGAAACGGCGATTTATGAGAAATGACGATAAAATTGCTGTTTTAAACTTGCAAAAACATAGAAAAACGCTGTTTTTAACTATTCAAACTGATAAATTCAGGTTTCTTTCGTGCGAAACGGCGATTTATGAGAAATGACGATAAAATTGCTGTTTTAAACTTGCAAAAACATAGAAAAACGCTGTTTTGAACTATTCAAACTGACAAATTCATGTTTCTTTCGTGTGAAACGGCGATTTATGAGAAATGACGATAAAATTGCTGTTTTAAACTTGCAAAAACATAGAAAAACGCTGTTTTTAACTATTCAAACTGATAAATTCAGGTTTCTTTCGTGCGAAACGGCGATTTATGAGAAATGACGATAAAATTGCTGTTTTAAACTTGCAAAAACATAGAAAAACGCTGTTTTTAACTATTCAAACTGATAAATTTAGGTTTCTTTCGTTCAAAACGGTGGATTTTTGTGAAATCACAATAAAACTGCTGTTTTATACTTGCAAAAACATAGAAAAACGCTGTTTTGAACTATTCAAACTGACAAATTCATGTTTCTTTCGTGTGAAACGGCGATTTATGAGAAATGACGATAAAATTGCTGTTTTAAACTTGCAAAAACATAGTAAAACGCTGTTTTGAACTATTCAAACTGACAAATTCATGTTTCTTTCGTGTGAAACGGCGATTTATGAGAAATGACGATAAAATTGCTGTTTTAAACTTGCAAAAACATAGAAAAACCCTGTTTTTAACTATTCAAACTGATAAATTCAGGTTTCTTTCGTTCGAAACGGTGGATTTTTGTGAAATCACGATAAAACTGCTGTTTTAAACTTGCAAAAACATAGAAAAACTCTGTTTCCAACTATTCAAACTGATAAATTCTTGTTTCTTTCGTGTGAAACGGCGATTTATGAGAAATGACGTTAAAATTGCTGTTTTAAACTTGCAAAAACATAGAAAAACGCTGTTTTTAACTATTCAAACTGATAAATTCAGGTTTCTTTCGTTCGAAACGGTGGATTTTTTTGAAATCACGATAAAACTGCTGTTTTAAACTTGCAAAAACATAGAAAAACGCTGTTTTGAACTATTCAAACTGACAAATTCATGTTTCTTTCGTGTGAAACGGCGATTTATGAGAAATGACGATAAAATTGCTGTTTTAAACTTGCAAAAACATAGTAAAACGCTGTTTTGAACTATTCAAACTGACAAATTCATGTTTCTTTCGTGTGAAACGGCGATTTATGAGAAATGACGATAAAATTGCTGTTTTAAACTTGCAAAAACATAGAAAAACGCTGTTTTCAACTATTCAAACTGATAAATTCATGTTTCTTTCGTGTGAAACGGCGATTTATGAGAAATGACGATAAAATTGCTGTTTTAAACTTGCAAAAACATAGAAAAACGCTGTTTTCAACTATTCAAACTGATAAATTCATGTTTCTTTCGTGTGAAACGGCGATTTATGAGAAATGACGATAAAATTGCTGTTTTAAACTTGCAAAAACATAGTAAAACGCTGTTTTGAACTATTCAAACTGACAAATTCATGTTTCTTTCGTGTGAAACGGCGATTTATGAGAAATGACGATAAAACTGCTGTTTTAAACTTGCAAACAAAAAAATTTGAAAAACGCTGTTTTTAACTATTTAAACTGATAAATTCAGGTTTCTTTCGTTCGAAACGGTGGATTTTTGTGAAATCACGATAAAACTGCTGTTTTAAACTTGCAAAAACATAGAAAAACGCTGTTTTGAACTATTCAAACTGACTAATTCATGTTTCTTTCGTGTGAAACGGCGATTTATGAGAAATGACGATAAAATTGCTGTTTTAAACTTGCAAAAACATAGAAAAACGCTGTTTTCAACTATTCAAACTGATAAATTCATGTTTCTTTCGTGTGAAACGCCGATTTATGAGAAATGACGATAAAATTGCTGTTTTAAACTTGCAAAAACATAGAAAAACGCTGTTTTCAACTATTCAAACTGATAAATTCATGTTTTTTTTCGTGTGAAACGGCGGTTTATGAGAAATGACGATAAAATTGCTGTTTTAAACTTGCAAAAACATAGTAAAACGCTGTTTTGAACTATTCAAACTGACAAATTCATGTTTCTTTCGTGTGAAACGGCGATTTATGAGAAATGACGATAAAATTGCTGTTTTAAACTTGCAAAAACATAGAAAAACCCTGTTTTTAACTATTCAAACTGATAAATTCAGGTTTCTTTCGTGCGAAACGGCGATTTATGAGAAATGACGATAAAATTGCTGTTTTAAACTTGCAAAAACATAAAAAAACGCTGTTTTGAACTATTCAAACTGACAAATTCGTGTTTCTTTCGTGTGAAACGGCGATTTATGAGAAATGACGATAAAATTGCTGTTTTAAACTTGCAAAAACATAGTAAAACGCTGTTTTGAACTATTCAAACTGACAAATTCATGTTTCTTTCGTGTGAAACGGCGATTTATGAGAAATGACGATAAAATTGCTATTTTAATCTTGCAAAAACATAGAAAAACGCTGTTTTGAACTATTCAAACTGACAAATTCATGTTTATTTCGTGTGAAACGGCGATTTATGAGAAATGACGATAAAATTGCTGTTTTAAACTTGCAAAAACATAGAAAAACGCTGTTTTCAAATATTCAAACTGATAAATTCATGTTTCTTTCGTGTGAAACGGCGATTTATGAGAAATGACGATAAAATTGCTGTTTTAAACTTGCAAAAACATAGTAAAACGCTGTTTTGAACTATTCAAACTGACAAATTCATGTTTCTTTCGTGTGAAACGGCGATTTATGAGAAATGACTATAAAATTGCTGTTTTAAACTTGCAAAAACATAGAAAAACGCTGTTTTTAACTATTCAAACTGATAAATTCAGGTTTCTTTCGTTCGAAACGGTGGATTTTTGTGAAATCACGATAAAACTGCTGTTTTAAACTTGCAAAAACATAGAAAAACGCTGTTTTGAACTATTCAAACTGACAAATTCATGTTTCTTTCGTGTGAAACGGCGATTTATGAGAAATGACGATAAAATTGCTGTTTTAAACTTGCAAACAAAAAAATTTGAAAAACGCTGTTTTTAACTATTTAAACTGATAAATTCAGGTTTCTTTCGTTCGAAACGGTGGATTTTTGTGAAATCACGATAAAACTGCTGTTTTAAACTTGCAAAAACATAGAAAAACGCTGTTTTGAACTATTTAAACTGACTAATTCATGTTTCTTTCGTGTGAAACGGCGATTTATGAGAAATGACGATAAAATTGCTGTTTTAAACTGGCAAAAACATAGAAAAACGCTGTTTTCAACTATTCAAACTGATAAATTCATGTTTCTTTCGTGTGAAACGGCGATTTATGAGAAATGACGATAAAATTGCTGTTTTAAACTTGCAAAAACATAGAAAAACGCTGTTTTCAACTATTCAAACTGATAAATTCATGTTTTTTTCGTGTGAAACGGCGATTTATGAGAAATGACGATAAAATTGCTGTTTTAAACTTGCAAAAACATAGTAAAACGCTGTTTTGAACTATTCAAACTGACAAATTCATGTTTCTTTCGTGTGAAACGGCGATTTATGAGAAATGACGATAAAATTGCTGTTTTAAACTTGCAAACAAAAAAATTTGAAAAACGCTGTTTTTAACTATTCAAACTGATAAATTCAGGTTTCGTTCGTTCAAAACGGTGGATTTTTGTAAAATCACGATAAAACTGCTGTTTTAAACTTGCAAAAACATATAAAAACGCTGTTTTGAACTATTCAAACTGACTAATTCATGTTTCTTTCGTGTGAAACGGCGATTTATGAGAAATGACGATAAAATTGCTGTTTTAAACTTGCAAAAACATAGAAAAACGCTGTTTTGAACTATTCAAACTGACAAATTCATGTTTCTTTCGTGTGAAACGGCGATTTATGAGAAATGACGATAAAATTGCTGTTTTAAACTTGCAAAAACATAGAAAAACGCTGTTTTTAACTATTCAAACTGATAAATTCAGGTTTCTTTCGTGCGAAACGGCGATTTATGAGAAATGACGATAAAATTGCTGTTTTAAACTTGCAAAAACATAGAAAAACGCTGTTTTGAACTATTCAAACTGACAAATTCATGTTTCTTTCGTGTGAAACGGCGATTTATGAGAAATGACGATAAAATTGCTGTTTTAAACTTGCAAAAACATAGAAAAACGCTGTTTTTAACTATTCAAACTGATAAATTCAGGTTTCTTTCGTGCGAAACGGCGATTTATGAGAAATGACGATAAAATTGCTGTTTTAAACTTGCAAAAACATAGAAAAACGCTGTTTTGAACTATTCAAACTGACAAATTCATGTTTCTTTCGTGTGAAACGGCGATTTATGAGAAATGACGATAAAATTGCTGTTTTAAACTTGCAAAAACATAGAAAAACGCTGTTTTTAACTATTCAAACTGATAAATTCAGGTTTCTTTCGTGCGAAACGGCGATTTATGAGAAATGACGATAAAATTGCTGTTTTAAACTTGCAAAAACATAGAAAAACGCTGTTTTTAACTATTCAAACTGATAAATTTAGGTTTCTTTCGTTCGAAACGGTGGATTTTTGTGAAATCACAATAAAACTGCTGTTTTATACTTGCAAAAACATAGAAAAACGCTGTTTTGAACTATTCAAACTGACAAATTCATGTTTCTTTCGTGTGAAACGGCGATTTATGAGAAATGACGATAAAATTGCTGTTTTAAACTTGCAAAAACATAGTAAAACGCTGTTTTGAACTATTCAAACTGACAAATTCATGTTTCTTTCGTGTGAAACGGCGATTTATGAGAAATGACGATAAAATTGCTGTTTTAAACTTGCAAAAACATAGAAAAACCCTGTTTTTAACTATTCAAACTGATAAATTCAGGTTTCTTTCGTGCGAAACGGCGATTTATGAGAAATGACGATAAAATTGCTGTTTTAAACTTACAAAAACATAGAAAAACGCTGTTTTCAACTATTCAAACTGACTAATTCATGTTTCTTTCGTGTGAAACGGCGATTTATGAGAAATGACGATAAAATTGCTGTTTTAAACTTGCAAAAACATAGAAAAACGCTGTTTTTAACTATTCAAACTGATAAATTTAGGTTTCTTTCGTTCGAAACGGTGGATTTTTGTGAAATCACAATAAAACTGCTGTTTTATACTTGCAAAAACATAGAAAAACGCTGTTTTGAATTATTCAAACTGACAAATTCATGTTTCTTTCGTGTGAAACGGCGATTTATGAGAAATGACGATAAAATTGGTGTTTTAAACTTGCAAAAACATAGAAAAACGCTGTTTTCAACTATTCAAACTGATAAATTCATGTTTCTTTCGTGTGAAACGGCGATTTATGAGAAATGACGATAAAATTGCTGTTTTAAACTTGCAAAAACATAGTAAAACCCTGTTTTGAACTATTCAAACTGACAAATTCATGTTTCTTTCGTGTGAAACGGCGATTTATGAGAAATGACGATAAAATTGCTGTTTTAAACTTGCAAAAACATAGAAAAACGCTGTTTTTAACTATTAAAACTGATAAATTCAGGTTTCTTTCGTTCGAAACGGTGGATTTTTGTGAAATCACGATAAAACTGCTGTTTTAAACTTGCAAAAACATAGAAAAACGCTGTTTTGAACTATTCAAACTGACAAATTCATGTTTCTTTTGTGTGAAACGGCGATTTATGAGAAATGACGATAAAATTGCTGTTTTAAACTTGCAAAAACCTAGAAAAACGCTGTTTTGAACTATTCAAACTGACAAATTCATGTTTCTTTCGTGTGAAACGGCGATAAAATTGCTGTTTTAAACTTGCAAAAACATAGTAAAACGCTGTTTTTAACTATTCAAACTGATAAATTTAGGTTTCTTTCGTTCGAAACGGTGGATTTTTGTGAAATCACAATAAAACTGCTGTTTTAAACTTGCAAAAACATAGAAAAACGCTGTTTTGAACTATTTAAACTGACAAATTCATGTTTCTTTCGTGTGAAACGGCGATTTATGAGAAATGACGATAAAATTGCTGTTTTAAACTTGCAAAAACATACTTAAACGCTGTTAAGAACTATTCAAACTGACAAATTCATGTTAATTTCGTGTGAAACGGCGATTTATGAGAAATGACGATAAAATTGCTGTTTTAATCTTGCAAAAACATAGAAAAACGCTGTTTTGAACTATTCAAACTGACAAATTCATGTTTATTTCGTGTGAAACGGCGATTTATGAGAAATTTTAACTATTCAAACTGATAAATTCAGGTTTCTTTCGTTCGAAACGGTGGATTTTTGTGAAATCACGATAAAACTGCTGTTTTAAACTTGCAAAAACATAGAAAAACGCTGTTTTTAACTATTCAAACTGATAAATTCAGGTTTCTTTCGTGCGAAACGGCGATTTATGAGAAATGACGATAAAATTGCTGTTTTAAACTTACAAAAACATAGAAAAACGCTGTTTTCAACTATTCAAACTGACTAATTCATGTTTCTTTCGTGTGAAACGGCGATTTATGAGAAATGACGATAAAATTGCTGTTTTAAACTTGCAAAAACATAGAAAAACGCTGTTTTTAACTATTCAAACTGATAAATTTAGGTTTCTTTCGTTCGAAACGGTGGATTTTTGTGAAATCACAATAAAACTGCTGTTTTATACTTGCAAAAACATAGAAAAACGCTGTTTTGAACTATTCAAACTGACAAATTCATGTTTCTTTCGTGTGAAACGGCGATTTATGAGAAATGACGATAAAATTGCTGTTTTAAACTTGCAAAAACATAGTAAAACGCTGTTTTGAACTATTCAAACTGACAAATTCATGTTTATTTCGTGTGAAACGGCGATTTATGAGAAATGACGATAAAATTGGTGTTTTAAACTTGCAAAAACATAGAAAAACGCTGTTTTCAACTATTCAAACTGATAAATTCATGTTTCTTTCGTGTAAAACGGCGATTTATGAGAAATGACGATAAAATTGCTGTTTTAAACTTGCAAAAACATAGTAAAACCCTGTTTTGAACTATTCAAACTGACAAATTCATGTTTCTTTCGTGTGAAACGGCGATTTATGAGAAATGACGATAAAATTGCTGTTTTAAACTTGCAAAAACATAGAAAAACGCTGTTTTTAACTATTAAAACTGATAAATTCAGGTTTCTTTCGTTCGAAACGGTGGATTTTTGTGAAATCACGATAAAACTGCTGTTTTAAACTTGCAAAAACATAGAAAAACGCTGTTTTGAACTATTCAAACTGACAAATTCATGTTTCTTTTGTGTGAAACGGCGATTTATGAGAAATGACGATAAAATTGCTGTTTTAAACTTGCAAAAACATAGTAAAACGCTGTTTTGAACTATTCAAACTGACAAATTCATGTTTCTTTCGTGTGAAACGGCGATTTATGAGAAATGACGATAAAATTGCTGTTTTAAACTTGCAAAAACCTAGAAAAACGCTGTTTTGAACTATACAAACTGACAAATTCATGTTTCTTTCGTGTGAAACGGCGATAAAATTGCTGTTTTAAACTTGCAAAAACATAGTAAAACGCTGTTTTTAACTATTCAAACTGATAAATTTAAGTTTCTTTCGTTCGAAACGGTGGATTTTTGTGAAATCACAATAAAACTGCTGTTTTAAACTTGCAAAAACATAGAAAAACGCTGTTTTGAACTATTTAAACTGACAAATTCATGTTTCTTTCGTGTGAAACGGCGATTTATGAGAAATGACGATAAAATTGCTGTTTTAAACTTGCAAAAACATAGTAAAACGCTGTTTTGAACTATTCAAACTGACAAATTCATGTTTCTTTCGTGTGAAACGGCGATTTATGAGAAATGACGATAAAATTGCTGTTTTAATCTTGCAAAAACATAGAAAAACGCTGTTTTGAACTATTTAAACTGACAAATTCATGTTTATTTCGTGTGAAACGGCGATTTATGAGAAATGACGATAAAATTGCTGTTTTAAACTTGCAAAAACATAGAAAAACGCTGTTTTCAACTATTCAAACTGATAAATTCATGTTTCTTTCGTGTGAAACGGCGATTTATGAGAAATGACGATAAAATTGCTGTTTTAAACTTGCAAAAACATAGTTAAACGCTGTTAAGAACTATTCAAACTGACAAATTCATGTTAATTTCGTGTGAAACGGCGATTTATGAGAAATGACGATAAAATTGCTGTTTTAATCTTGCAAAAACATAGAAAAACGCTGTTTTGAACTATTCAAACTGACAAATTCATGTTTATTTCGTGTGAAACGGCGATTTATGAGAAATTTTAACTATTCAAACTGATAAATTCAGGTTTCTTTCGTTCGAAACGGTGGATTTTTGTGAAATCACGATAAAACTGCTGTTTTAAACTTGCAAAAACATAGAAAAACGCTGTTTTGAACTATTCAAACTGACAAATTCATGTTTCTTTCGTGTGAAACGGCGATTTATGAGAAATGACGATAAAATTGCTGTTTTAAACTTGCAAAAACATAGTAAAACGCTGTTTTGAACTATTCAAACTGACAAATTCATGTTTCTTTCGTGTGAAACGGCGATTTATGAGAAATGACGATAAAATTGCTGTTTTAAACTTGCAAAAACCTAGAAAAACGCTGTTTTGAACTATTCAAACTGACAAATTCATGTTTCTTTCGTGTAAAACGGCGATAAAATTGCTGTTTTAATCTTGCAAAAACATAGAAAAACGCTGTTTTGAACTATTCAAACTGACAAATTCATGTTTATTTCGTGTGAAACGGCGATTTATGAGAAATGACGATAAAATTGCTGTTTTAAACTTGCAAAAACATAGAAAAACGCTGTTTTCAACTATTCAAACTGATAAATTCATGTTTCTTTCGTGTGAAACGGCGATTTATGAGAAATGACGATAAAATTGCTGTTTTAAACTTGCAAAAACATAGTTAAACGCTGTTTTGAACTATTCAAACTGACAAATTCATGTTTCTTTCGTGTGAAACGGCGATTTATGAGAAATGACGATAAAATTGCTGTTTTAAACTTGCAAAAACATAGAAAACCGCTGTTTTTAACTATTCAAACTGATAAATTCAGGTTTCTTTCGTTCGAAACGGTGGATTTTTGTGAAATCACGATAAAACTGCTGTTTTAAACTTGCAAAAACATAGAAAAACGCTGTTTTGAACTATTCAAACTGACAAATTCATGTTTCTTTCGTGTGAAACGGCGATTTATGAGAAATGACGATAAAATTGCTGTTTTAAACTTGCAAAAACCTAGAAAAACGCTGTTTTGAACTATTCAAACTGACAAATTCATGTTTCTTTCGTGTAAAACGGCGATAAAATTGCTGTTTTAATCTTGCAAAAACATAGAAAAACGCTGTTTTGAACTATTCAAACTGACAAATTCATGTTTATTTCGTGTGAAACGGCGATTTATGAGAAATGACGATAAAATTGCTGTTTTAAACTTGCAAAAACATAGAAAAACGCTGTTTTCAACTATTCAAACTGATAAATTCATGTTTCTTTCGTGTGAAACGGCGATTTATGAGAAATGACGATAAAATTGCTGTTTTAAACTTGCAAAAACATAGTTAAACGCTGTTTTGAACTATTCAAACTGACAAATTCATGTTTCTTTCGTGTGAAACGGCGATTTATGAGAAATGACGATAAAATTGCTGTTTTAAACTTGCAAAAACATAGAAAACCGCTGTTTTTAACTATTCAAACTGATAAATTCAGGTTTCTTTCGTTCGAAACGGTGGATTTTTGTGAAATCACGATAAAACTGCTGTTTTAAACTTGCAAAAACATAGAAAAACGCTGTTTTGAACTATTCAAACTGACAAATTCATGTTTCTTTCGTGTGAAACGGCGATTTATGAGAAATGACGATAAAATTGCTGTTTTAAACTTGCAAAAACATAGTAGAACGCTGTTTTGAACTATTCAAACTGACAAATTCATGTTTCTTTCGTGTTAAACGGCGATTTATGAGAAATGACGATAAAATTGCTGTTTTAAACTTGCAAAAACCTAGAAAAACGCTGTTTTGAACTATTCAAACTGACAAATTCATGTTTCTTTCGTGTGAAACGGCGATAAAATTGCTGTTTTAAACTTGCAAAAACATAGTAAAACGCTGTTTTTAACTATTCAAACCGATAAATTTAGGTTTCTTTCGTTCGAAACGGTGGATTTTAGTGAAATCACAATAAAACTGCTGTTTTAAACTTGCAAAAACATAGAAAAACGCTGTTTTGAACTATTCAAACTGACAAATTCATGTTTATTTCGTGTGAAACGGCGATTTATGAGAAATGACGATAAAATTGCTGTTTTAAACTTGCAAAAACATAGAAAAACGCTGTTTTCAACTATTCAAACTGACAAATTCATGTTTCTTTCGTGTGAAACGGCGATTTATGAGAAATGACGATAAAATTGCTGTTTTAATCTTGCAAAAACATAGAAAAACGCTGTTTTGAACTATTCAAACTGACAAATTCATGTTTATTTCGTGTGAAACGGCGATTTATGAGAAATGACGATAAAATTGCTGTTTTAAACTTGCAAAAACATAGAAAAACGCTGTTTTCAACTATTCAAACTGATAAATTCATGTTTCTTTCGTGTGAAACGGCGATTTATGAGAAATGACGATAAAATTGCTGTTTTAAACTTGCAAAAACATAGTAAAACGCTGTTTTGAACTATTCAAACTGACAAATTCATGTTTCTTTCGTGTGAAACGGCGATTTATGAGAAATGACGATAAAATTGCTGTTTTAAACTTGCAAAAACATAGAAAAACGCTGTTTTTAACTATTCAAACTGATAAATTCAGGTTTCTTTCGTTCGAAACGGTGGATTTTTGTGAAATCACAATAAAACTGCTGTTTTATACTTGCAAAAACCTAGAAAAACGCTGTTTTGAACTATTCAAACTGATAAATTCAGGTCTCTTTCGTGCGAAACGGCGATTTATGATAAATGACGATAAAATTGCTGTTTTAAACTTGCAAAAACATAAAAAAACGCTGTTTTGAACTATTCAAACTGACAAATTCATGTTTCTTTCGTGTGAAACGGCGATTTATGAGAAATGACGATAAAATTGCTGTTTTAAACTTGCAAAAACATAGTAAAACGCTGTTTTGAACTATTCAAACTGACAAATTCATGTTTCTTTCGTGTGAAACGGCGATTTATGAGAAATGACGATAAAATTGCTGTTTTAATCTTGCAAAAACATAGAAAAACGCTGTTTTGAACTATTCAAACTGACAAATTCATGTTTATTTCGTGTGAAACGGCGATTTATGAGAAATGACGATAAAATAGCTGTTTTAAACTTGCAAAAACATAGTAAAACGCTGTTTTGAACTATTCAAACTGACAAATTCATGTTTCTTTCGTGTGAAACGGCGATTTATGAGAAATGACGATAAAATTGCTGTTTTAAACTTGCAAAAACATAGAAAAACGCTGTTTTTAACTATTCAAACTGATAAATTCAGGTTTCTTTCGTTCGAAACGGTGGATTTTTGTGAAATCACAGAAAAACTGCTGTTTTATACTTGCAAAAACCTAGAAAAACGCTGTTTTGAACTATTCAAACTGATAAATTCAGGTTTCTTTCGTGCGAAACGGCGATTTATGAGAAATGACGATAAAATTGCTGTTTTAAACTTGCAAAAACATAAAAAAACGCTGTTTTGAACTATTCAAACTGACAAATTCATGTTTCTTTCGTGTGAAACGGCGATTTATGAGAAATGACGATAAAATTGCTGTTTTAAACTTGCAAAAACATAGTAAAACGCTGTTTTGAACTATTCAAACTGACAAATTCATGTTTCTTTCGTGTAAAACGGCGATTTATGAGAAATGACGATAAAATTGCTGTTTTAATCTTGCAAAAACATAGAAAAACGCTGTTTTGAACTATTCAAACTGACAAATTCATGTTTATTTCGTGTGAAACGGCGATTTATGAGAAATGACGATAAAATTGCTGTTTTAAACTTGCAAAAACATAGAAAAACGCTGTTTTCATCTATTCAAACTGATAAATTCATGTTTCTTTCGTGTGAAACGGCGATTTATGAGAAATGACGATAAAATTGCTGTTTTAAACTTGCAAAAACATAGTAAAACGCTGTTTTGAACTATTCAAACTGACAAATTCATGTTTCTTTCGTGTGAAACGGCGATTTATGAGAAATGACGATAAAATTGCTGTTTTAAACTTGCAAAAACATAGTAAAACGCTGTTTTTAACTATTCAAACTGATAAATTCAGGTTTCTTTCGTTCGAAACGGTGGATTTTTGTGAAATCACGATAAAACTGCTGTTTTAAACTTGCAAAAACATAGAAAAACGCTGTTTTGAACTATTCAAACTGACAAATTCATGTTTCTTTCGTGTGAAACGGCGATTTATGAGAAATGACGATAAAATTGCTGTTTTAAACTTGCAAAAACATAGTAAAACGCTGTTTTGAACTATTCAAACTGACAAATTCATGTTTTTTTCGTGTGAAACGGCGATTTATGAGAAATGACGATAAAATTGCTGTTTTAATCTTGCAAAAACATAGAAAAACGCTGTTTTGAACTATTCAAACTGACAAATTCATGTTTATTTCGTGTGAAACGGCGATTTATGAGAAATGACGATAAAAATGCTGTTTTAAACTTGCAAAAACATAGAAAAACGCTGTTTTCATCTATTCAAACTGATAAATTCATGTTTCTTTCGTGTGAAACGGCGATTTATGAGAAATGACGATAAAATTGCTGTTTTAAACTTGCAAAAACATAGTAAAACGCTGTTTTGAACTATTCAAACTGCCAAATTCATGTTTCTTTCGTGTGAAACGGCGATTTATGAGAAATGACGATAAAATTGCTGTTTTAAACTTGCAAAAACATAGAAAAACGCTGTTTTTAACTATTCAAACTGATAAATTCAGGTTTCTTTCGTTCGAAACGGTGGATTTTTGTGAAATCACAATAAAACTGCTGTTTTATACTTGCAAAAACCTAGAAAAACGCTGTTTTGAACTATTCAAACTGATAAATTCAGGTTTCTTTCGTGCGAAACGGCGATTTATGAGAAATGACGATAAAATTGCTGTTTTAAACTTGCAAAAACATAAAAAAACGCTGTTTTGAACTATTCAAACTGACAAATTCATGTTTCTTTCGTGTGAAACGGCGATTTATGAGAAATGACGATAAAATTGCTGTTTTAAACTTGCAAAAACATAGTAAAACGCTGTTTTGAACTATTCAAACTGACAAATTCATGTTTCTTTCGTGTGAAACGGCGATTTATGAGAAATGACGATAAAATTGCTGTTTTAATCTTGCAAAAACATAGAAAAACGCTGTTTTGAACTATTCAAACTGACAAATTCATGTTTATTTCGTGTGAAACGGCGATTTATGAGAAATGACGATAAAATTGCTGTTTTAAACTTGCAAAAACATAGAAAAACGCTGTTTTCATCTATTCAAACTGATAAATTCATGTTTCTTTCGTGTGAAACGGCGATTTATGAGAAATGACGATAAAATTGCTGTTTTAAATTTGCAAAAACATAGTAAAACGCTGTTTTGAACTATTCAAACTGACAAATTCATGTTTCTTTCGTGTGAAACGGCGATTTATGAGAAATGACGATAAAATTGCTGTTTTAAACTTGCAAAAACATAGTAAAACGCTGTTTTTAACTATTCAAACTGATAAATTCAGGTTTCTTTCGTTCGAAACGGTGGATTTTTGTGAAATCACGATAAAACTGCTGTTTTAAACTTGCAAAAACATAGAAAAACGCTGTTTTGAACTATTCAAACTGACAAATTCATGTTTCTTTCGTGTGAAACGGCGATTTATGAGAAATGACGATAAAATTGCTGTTTTAAACTTGCAAAAACATAGTAAAACGCTGTTTTGAACTATTCAAACTGACAAATTCATGTTTCTTTCGTGTGAAACGGCGATTTATGAGAAATGACGATAAAATTGCTGTTTTAAACTTGCAAAAACCTAGAAAAACGCTGTTTTGAACTATTCAAACTGACAAATTCATGTTTCTTTCGTGTGAAACGGCGATAAAATTGCTGTTTTAAACTTGCAAAAACATAGTAAAACGCTGTTTTTAACTATTCAAACTGATAAATTTAGGTTTCTTTCGTTCGAAACGGTGGATTTTTGTGAAATCACAATAAAACTGCTGTTTTAAACTTGCAAAAACATAGAAAAACGCTGTTTTGAACTATTTAAACTGACAAATTCATGTTTCTTTCGTGTGAAACGGCGATTTATGAGAAATGACGATAAAATTGCTGTTTTAAACTTGCAAAAACATAGTAAAACGCTGTTTTGAACTATTCAAACTAACAAATTCATGTTTCTTTCGTGTGAAACGGCGATTTATGAGAAATGACGATAAAATTGCTGTTTTAATTTTGCAAAAACATAGAAAAACGCTGTTTTCAACTATTCAAACTGATAAATTCATGTTTCTTTCGTGTGAAACGGCGATTTATGAGAAATGACGATAAAATTGCTGTTTTAAACTTGCAAAAACATAGTAAAACGCTGTTTTGAACTATTCAAACTGACAAATTCATGTTTCTTTCGTGTGAAACGGCGATTTATGAGAAATGACGATAAAATTGCTGTTTTAAACTTGCAAAAACATAGAAAAACGCTGTTTTTAACTATTAAAACTGATAAATTCAGGTTTCTTTCGTTCGAAACGGTGGATTTTTGTGAAATCACGATAAAACTGCTGTTTTAAACTTGCAAAAACATAGAAAAACGCTGTTTTGAACTATTCAAACTGACAAATTCATGTTTCTTTTGTGTGAAACGGCGATTTATGAGAAATGACGATAAAATTGCTGTTTTAAACTTGCAAAAACATAGTAAAACGCTGTTTTGAACTATTCAAACTGACAAATTCATGTTTCTTTCGTGTGAAACGGCGATTTATGAGAAATGACGATAAAATTGCTGTTTTAAACTTGCAAAAACCTAGAAAAACGCTGTTTTGAACTATTCAAACTGACAAATTCATGTTTCTTTCGTGTGAAACGGCGATAAAATTGCTGTTTTAAACTTGCAAAAACATAGTAAAACGCTGTTTTTAACTATTCAAACTGATAAATTTAGGTTTCTTTCGTTCGAAACGGTGGATTTTTGTGAAATCACAATAAAACTGCTGTTTTAAACTTGCAAAAACATAGAAAAACGCTGTTTTGAACTATTTAAACTGACAAATTCATGTTTCTTTCGTGTGAAACGGCGATTTATGAGAAATGACGATAAAATTGCTGTTTTAAACTTGCAAAAACATAGTAAAACGCTGTTTTGAACTATTCAAACTGACAAATTCATGTTTCTTTCGTGTGAAACGGCGATTTATGAGAAATGACGATAAAATTGCTGTTTTAATCTTGCAAAAACATAGAAAAACGCTGTTTTGAACTATTCAAACTGACAAATTCATGTTTCTTTCGTGTGAAACGGCGATTTATGAGAAATGACGATAAAATTGCTGTTTTAAACTTGCAAAAACATAGAAAAACGCTGTTTTCAACTATTCAAACTGATAAATTCATGTTTCTTTCGTGTGAAACGGCGATTTATGAGAAATGACGATAAAATTGCTGTTTTAAACTTGCAAAAACATAGTAAAACGCTGTTTTGAACTATTCAAACTGACAAATTCATGTTTCTTTCGTGTGAAACGGCGATTTATGAGAAATGACGATAAAATTGCTGTTTTAAACTTGCAAAAACATAGAAAAACGCTGTTTTTAACTATTAAAACTGATAAATTCAGGTTTCTTTCGTTCGAAACGGTGGATTTTTGTGAAATCACGATAAAACTGCTGTTTTAAACTTGCAAAAACATAGAAAAACGCTGTTTTGAACTATTCAAACTGACAAATTCATGTTTCTTTTGTGTGAAACGGCGATTTATGAGAAATGACGATAAAATTGCTGTTTTAAACTTGCAAAAACATAGTAAAACGCTGTTTTGAACTATTCAAACTGACAAATTCATGTTTCTTTCGTGTGAAACGGCGATTTATGAGAAATGACGATAAAATTGCTGTTTTAAACTTGCAAAAACCTAGAAAAACGCTGTTTTGAACTATTCAAACTGACAAATTCATGTTTCTTTCGTGTGAAACGGCGATAAAATTGCTGTTTTAAACTTGCAAAAACATAGTAAAACGCTGTTTTTAACTATTCAAACTGATAAATTTAGGTTTCTTTCGTTCGAAACGGTGGATTTTTGTGAAATCACAATAAAACTGCTGTTTTAAACTTGCAAAAACATAGAAAAACGCTGTTTTGAACTATTTAAACTGACAAATTCATGTTTCTTTCGTGTGAAACGGCGATTTATGAGAAATGACGATAAAATTGCTGTTTTAAACTTGCAAAAACATAGTAAAACGCTGTTTTGAACTATTCAAACTGACAAATTCATGTTTCTTTCGTGTGAAACGGCGATTTATGAGAAATGACGATAAAATTGCTGTTTTAATCTTGCAAAAACATAGAAAAACGCTGTTTTGAACTATTCAAACTGACAAATTCATGTTTCTTTCGTGTGAAACGGCGATTTATGAGAAATGACGATAAAATTGCTGTTTTAAACTTGCAAAAACATAGAAAAACGCTGTTTTCAACTATTCAAACTGATAAATTCATGTTTCTTTCGTGTGAAACGGCGATTTATGAGAAATGACGATAAAATTGCTGTTTTAAACTTGCAAAAACATAGAAAAACGCTGTTTTTAACTATTCAAACTGATAAATTCAGGTTTCTTTCGTTCGAAACGGTGGATTTTTGTGAAATCACGATAAAACTGCTGTTTTAAACTTGCAAAAACATAGAAAAACGCTGTTTTGAACTATTCAAACTGACAAATTCATGTTTCTTTCGTGTGAAACGGCGATTTATGAGAAATGACGATAAAATTGCTGTTTTAAACTTGCAAAAACATAGTAAAACGCTGTTTTGAACTATTCAAACTGACAAATTCATGTTTCTTTCGTGTGAAACGGCGATTTATGAGAAATGACGATAAAATTGCTGTTTTAAACTTGCAAAAACCTAGAAAATCGCTGTTTTGAACTATTCAAACTGACAAATTCATGTTTCTTTCGTGTGAAACGGCGATAAAATTGCTGTTTTAAACTTGCAAAAACATAGTAAAAAACGCTGTTTTTAACTATTCAAACTGATAAATTTAGGTTTCTTTCGTTCGAAACGGTGGATTTTTGTGAAATCACAATAAAACTGCTGTTTTAAACTTGCAAAAACATAGAAAAACGCTGTTTTGAACTATTCAAACTGACAAATTCATGTTTCTTTCGTGTGAAACGGCGATAAAATTGCTGTTTTAAACTTGCAAAAACATAGTAAAACGCTGTTTTGAACTATTCAAACTGACAAATTCATGTTTCTTTCGTGTGAAACGGCGATTTTTGAGAAATGACGATAAAATTGCTGTTTTAATCTTGCAAAAACATAGAAAAACGCTGTTTTGAACTATTCAAACTGACAAATTCATGTTTATTTCGTGTGAAACGGCGATTTATGAGGAATGACGATAAAATTGCTGTTTTAAACTTGCAAAAACATAGAAAAACGCTGTTTTCAACTATTCAAACTGATAAATTCATGTTTCTTTCGTGTGAAACGGCGATTTATGAGAAATGACGATAAAATTGCTGTTTTAAACTTGCAAAAACATAGTAAAACGCTGTTTTGAACTATTCAAACTGACAAATTCATGTTTCTTTCGTGTGAAACGGCGATTTATGAGAAACGACGATATAATTGCTGTTTTAAACTTGCAAAAACATAGAAAAACGCTGTTTTTAACTATTCAAACTGATAAATTCAGGTTTCTTTCGTTCGAAACGGTGGATTTTTGTGAAATCACGATAAAACTGCTGTTTTAAACTTGCAAAAACATAGAAAAACGCTGTTTTGAACTATTCAAACTGACAAATTCATATTTCTTTCGTGTGAAACGGCGATTTATGAGAAATGACGATAAAATTGCTTTTTTAAACTTGCAAAAACATAGTAAAACGCTGTTTTGAACTATTCAAACTGACAAATTCATGTTTCTTTCGTGTGAAACGGCGATTTATGAGAAATGACGATAAAATTGCTGTTTTAAACTTGCAAAAACCTAGAAAAACGCTGTTTTGAACTATTCAAACTGACAAATTCATGTTTCTTTTGTGTGAAACGGCGATTTATGAGAAATGACGATAAAATTGCTGTTTTAAACTTGCAAAAACATAGTAAAACGCTGTTTTTAACTATTCAAACTGATAAATTTAGGTTTCTTTTGTTCGAAACGGTGGATTTTTGTGCAATCACAATAAAACTGCTGTTTTAAACTTGCAAAAACATAGAAAAACGCTGTTTTGAACTATTCAAACTGACAAATTCATGTTTCTTTCGTGTGAAACGGCGATTTATGAGAAATGACGATAAAATTGCTGTTTTAATCTTGCAAAAACATAGTAAAACGCTGTTTTGAACTATTCAAACTGACAAATTCATGTTTCTTTCGTGTGAAACGGCGATTTATGAGAAATGACGATAAAATTGCTGTTTTAAACTTGCAAAAACATAGTAAAACGCTGTTTTGAACTATTCAAACTGACAAATTCATGTTTCTTTCGTGTGAAACGGCGATTTATGAGAAATGACGATAAAATTGCTGTTTTAAATTTGCAAAAACATAGAAAAACGCTGTTTTTAACTATTTAAACTGATAAATTCAGGTTTCTTTCGTTCGAAACGGTGGATTTTTGTGAAATCACGATAAAACTGCTGTTTTAAACTTGCAAAAACATAGAAAAACGCTGTTTTTAACTATTCAAACTGATAAATTCAGGTTTCTTTCGTTCGAAACGGTGGAGTTTTGTGAAATCACAATAAAACTGCTGTTTTAAACTTGCAAAAACATAGAAAAACGCTGTTTTGAACTATTCAAACTGACAAATTCATGTTTCTTTCGTGTGAAACTGCGATTTATGAGAAATGACGATAAAATTGCTGTTTTAAACTTGCAAAAACATAGTAAAACGCTGTTTTGAACTATTCAAACTGACAAATTCATGTTTCTTTCGTGTGAAACGGCGATTTATGAGAAATGACGATAAAATTGCTGTTTTAAACTTGCAAAAACATAGTAAAACGCTGTTTTGAACTATTCAAACTGACAAATTCATGTTTCTTTCGTGTGAAACGGTGATTTATGAGAAATGACGATAAAATTGCTGTTTTCATCTTGCAAAAACATAGAAAAACGCTGTTTTGAACTATTCAAACTGACAAATTCATGTTTATTTCGTGTGAAACGGCGATGTATGAGAAATGACGATAAAATTGCTGTTTTAAACTTGCAAAAACATAGAAAAACGCTGTTTTCAACTATTCAAACTGATAAATTCATGTTTCTTTCGTGTGAAACGGCGATTTATGAGAAATGACGATAAAATTGCTGTTTTAAACTTGCAAAAACATAATAAAACGCTGTTTTGAACTATTCAAACTGACAAATTCATGTTTCTTTCGTGTGAAACGGCGATTTATGAGAAATGACGATAAAATTGCTGTTTTAAACTTGCAAAAACATAGAAAAACGCTGTTTTTAACTATTCAAACTGATAAATTCAGGTTTCTTTCGTTCGAAACGGTGGATTATTGTGAAATCACGATAAAACTGCTGTTTTAAACTTGCAAAAACATAGAAAAACGCTGTTTTGAACTATTCAAACTGACAAATTCATGTTTCTTTCGTGTGAAACGGCGATTTATGAGAAATGACGATAAAATTGCTGTTTTAAACTTGCAAAAACATAGTAAAACGCTGTTTTGAACTATTCAAACTGACAAATTAGTGTTTCTTTCGTGTGAAACGGCGATTTATGAGAAATGACGATAAAATTGCTGTTTTAAACTTGCAAAAACCTTGAAAAACGCTGTTTTGAACTATTCAAACTGACAAATTCATGTTTCTTTCGTGTGAAACGGCGATAAAATTGCTGTTTTAAACTTGCAAAAACATAGTAAAACGCTGTTTTTAACTATTCAAACTGATAAATTTAGGTTTCTTTCGTTCGAAACGGTGGATTTTTGTGAAATCACAATAAAACTGCTGTTTTAAACTTGCAAAAACATAGAAAAACGCTGTTTTGAACTATTCAAACTGACAAATTCATGTTTCTTTCGTGTGAAACGGCGATTTATGAGAAATGACGATAAAATTGCTGTTTTAAACTTGCAAAAACATAGTAAAACGCTGTTTTGAACTATTCAAACTGACAAATTCATGTTTCTTTCGTGTGAAACGGCGATTTATGAGAAATGACGATAAAATTGCTGTTTTAATCTTGCAAAAACATAGAAAAACGCTGTTTTGAACTATTCAAACTGACAAATTCATGTTTATTTCGTGTGAAACGGCGATTTATGAGAAATGACGATAAAATTGCTGTTTTAAACTTGCAAAAACATAGAAAAACGCTGTATTCAACTATTCAAACTGATATATTCATGTTTCTTTCGTGTGAAACGGCGATTTATGAGAAATGACGATAAAATTGCTGTTTTAAACTTGCAAAAACATAGTAAAACGCTGTTTTGAACTATTCAAACTGACAAATTCATGTTTCTTTCGTGTGAAACGGCGATTTATAAGAAATGACGATAAAATTGCTGTTTTAAACTTGCAAAAACATAGAAAAACGCTGTTTTTAACTATTCAAACTGATAAATTCGGGTTTCTTTCGTTCGAAACGGTGGATTTTTGTGAAATCACGATAAAACTGCTGTTTTAAACTTGCAAAAACATAGAAAAACGCTGTTTTGAACTATTCAAACTGACAAATTCATGTTTCTTTCGTGTGAAACGGCGATAAAATTGCTGTTTTAAACTTGCAAAAACATAGTAAAACGCTGTTTTTAACTATTCAAACTGATAAATTTAGGTTTCTTTCGTTCGAAACGGTGGATTTTTGTGAAATCACAATTAAACTGCTGTTTTAAACTTGCAAAAACATAGAAAAACGCTGTTTTGAACTATTCAAACTGACAAATTCATGTTTCTTTCGTGTGAAACGGCGATTTATGAGAAATGACGATAAAATTGCTGTTTTAAACTTGCAAAAACATAGTTAAACGCTGTTTTGAACTATTCAAACTGACAAATTCATGTTTCTTTCGTGTGAAACGGTGATTTATGAGAAATGACGATAAAATTGCTGTTTTAATCTTGCAAAAACATAGAAAAACGCTGTTTTGAACTATTCAAACTGACAAATTCATGTTTATTTCGTGTGAAACGGCGATTTATGAGAAATGACGATAAAATTGCTGTTTTAAACTTGCAAAAACCTAGTAAAACGCTGTTTTGAACTATTCAAACTGACAAATTCATGTTTCTTTCGTGTGAAACGGCGATTTATGAGAAATGACGATAAAATTGCTGTTTTAAACTTGCAAAAACATAGAAAAACGCTGTTTTTAACTATTCAAACTGATAAATTCAGGTTACTTTCGTTCGAAACGGTGGATTTTTGTTAAATCACGATAAAACTGCTGTTTTAAACTTGCAAAAACATAGAAAAACGCTGTTTTGAACTATTCAAACTGACAAATTCATGTTTCTTTCGTGTGAAACGGCGATTTATGAGAAATGACGATAAAATTGCTGTTTTAAACTTGCAAAAACATATTAAAACGCTGTTTTGAACTATTCAAACTGACAAATTCATGTTTCTTTCGTGTGAAACGGCGATTTATGAGAAATGACGATAAAATTGCTGTTTTAAACTTGCAAAAACCTAGAAAAACGCTGTTTTGAACTATTCAAACTGACAAATTCATGTTTCTTTCGTGTGAAACGGCGATTTATGAGAAATGACGATAAAATTGCTGTTTTAAACTTGCAAAAACATAGTAAAACGCTTTTTTTAACTATTCAAACTGATAAATTTAGGTTTCTTTCGTTCGAAACGGTGGATTTTTGTGCAATCACAATAAAACTGCTGTTTTAAACTTGCAAAAACATAGAAAAACGCTGTTTTGAACTATTCAAACTGACAAATTCATGTTTCTTTCGTGTGAAACGGCGATTTATGAGAAATGACGATAAAATTGCTGTTTTAAACTTGCAAAAACATAGCAAAACGCTGTTTTGAACTATTCAAACTGACAAATTCATGTTTCTTTCGTGTGAAACGGCGATTTATGAGAAATGACGATAAAATTGCTGTTTTAATCTTGCAAAAACATAGAAAAACGCTGTTTTGAACTATTCAAACTGACAAATTCATGTTTATTTCGTGTGAAACGGCGATTTATGAGAAATGACGATAAAATTGCTGTTTTAAACTTGCAAAAACATAGAAAAACGCTGTTTTCAACTATTCAAACTGATAAATTCATGTTTCTTTCGTGTGAAACGGCGATTTATGAGAAATGACGATAAAATTGCTGTTTTAAACTTGCAAAAACATAGTAAAACGCTGTTTTGAACTATTCAAACTGACAAATTCATGTTTCTTTCGTGTGAAACGGCGATTTATGAGAAATGACGATAAAATTGCTGTTTTAAACTTGCAAAAACATAGAAAAACGCTGTTTTTAACTATTCAAACTGATAAATTCAGGTTTCTTTTGTTCGAAACGGTGGATTTTTGTGAAATCACGATAAAACTGCAGTTTTAAACTTGCAAAAACATAGAAAAAAGCTGTTTTGAACTATTCAAACTGACAAATTCATGTTTCTTTCGTGTGAAACGGCGATTTATGAGAAATGACGATAAAGTTGCTGTTTTAAACTTGCAAAAACATAGTAAAACGCTGTTTTGAACTATTCAAACTGACAAATTCATGTTTCTTTCGTGTGAAACGGCGATTTATGAGAAATGACGATAAAATTGCTGTTTTAAACTTGCAAAAACCTAGAAAAACGCTGTTTTGAACTATTCAAACTGACAAATTCATGTTTCTTTCGTGTGAAACGGCGATTTATGAGAAATGACGATAAAATTGCTGTTTTAAACTTGCAAAAACATAGTAAAACGCTGTTTTTAACTATTCAAACTGATAAATTTAGGTTTCTTTCGTTCGAAACGGTGGATTTTTGTGAAATCACAATAAAACTGCTGTTTTAAACTTGCAAAAACATAGAAAAACGCTGTTTTGAACTATTCAAATTGACAAATTCATGTTTCTTTCGTGTGAAACGGCGATTTATGAGAAATGACGATAAAATTGCTGTTTTAAACTTGCAAAAACATAGTAAAACGCTGTTTTGAACTATTCGAACTGACAAATTCATGTTTCTTTCGTGTGAAACGGCGATTTATGAGAAATGACGATAAAATTGCTGTTTTAAACTTGCAAAAACATTGAAAAACGCTGTTTTTAACTATTCAAACTGATAAATTCAGGTTTCTTTCGTGCGAAACGGCGATTTATGAGAAATGACGATAAAATTGCTGTTTTAAACTTGCAAAAACATAAAAAAACGCTGTTTTGAACTATTCAAACTGACAAATTCATGTTTCTTTCGTGTGAAACGGCGATTTATGAGAAATGACGATAAAATTGCTGTTTTAAACTTGCAAAAACATAGTAAAACGCTGTTTTGAACTATTCAAACTGACAAATTCATGTTTCTTTCGTGTGAAACGGCGATTTATGAGAAATGACGATAAAATTGCTGTTTTAAACTTGCAAAAACATAGAAAAACGCTGTTTTGAACTATTCAAACTGACAAATTCATGTTTCTTTCGTGTGAAACGGCGATTTATGAGAAATGACGATAAAATTGCTGTTTTAAACTTGCAAAAACATAGAAAAACGCTGTTTTAAACTATTCAAACTGATAAATTCAGGTTTCTTTCGTTCGAAACGGTGGATTTTTGTGAAATCACGATAAAACTGCTGTTTTAAACTTGCAAAAACATAGAAAAACGCTGTTTTGAACTATTCAAACTGACAAATTCATGTTTCTTTCGTGTGAAACGGCGATTTATGAGAAATGACGATAAAATTGCTGTTTTAAACTTGCAAAAACATAGTAAAACGCTGTTTTGAACTATTCAAACTGACAAATTCATGTTTCTTTCGTGTGAAACGGCGATTTATGAGAAATGACGATAAAATTGCTGTTTTAAACTTGCAAAAACCTAGAAAAACGCTGTTTTGAACTATTCAAACTGACAAATTCATGTTTCTTTCGTGTGAAACGGCGATTTATGAGAAATGACGATAAAATTGCTGTTTTAAACTTGCAAAAACATAGTAAAACGCTGTTTTTAACTATTCAAACTGATAAATTTAGGTTTCTTTCGTTCGAAACGGTGGATTTTTGTGAAATCACAATAAAACTGCTGTTTTAAACTTGCAAAAACATAGAAAAACGCTGTTTTTAACTATTCAAATTGACAAATTCATGTTTCTTTCGTGTGAAACGGCGATTTATGAGAAATGACGATAAAATTGCTGTTTTAAACTTGCAAAAACATAGTAAAACGCTGTTTTGAACTATTCGAACTGACAAATTCATGTTTCTTTCGTGTGAAATGGCGATTTATGAGAAATGACGATAAAATTGCTGTTTTAAACTTGCAAAAACATTGAAAAACGCTGTTTTTAACTATTCAAACTGATAAATTCAGGTTTTCTTTCGTGCGAAACGGCGATTTATGTGAAATGACGATAAATTGCTGTTTTAAACTTGCAAAAACATAAAAAAACGCTGTTTTGAACTATTCAAACTGACAAATTCATGTTTTCTTTCGTGTGAAACGGCGATTTATGAGAAATGACGATAAAATTGCTGTTTTAAACTTGCAAAAACATAGTAAAACGCTGTTTGAACTATTCAAACTGACAAATTCATGTTTCTTTCGTGTGAAACGGCGATTTATGAGAAATGACGATAAAATTGCTGTTTTAAACTTGCAAAAACATAGAAAAACGCTGTTTTGAACTATTCAAACTGACAAATTCATGTTTCTTTCGTGTGAAACGGCGATTTATGAGAAATGACGATAAAATTGCTGTTTCAAACTTGCAAAAACATAGAAAAACGCTGTTTTAAACTATTCAAACTGATAAATTCAGGTTTCTTTCGTTCGAAACGGTGGATTTTTGTGAAATCACGATAAAACTGCTGTTTTAAACTTGCAAAAACATAGAAAAACGCTGTTTTGAACTATTCAAACTGACAAATTCATGTTTCTTTCGTGTGAAACGGCGATTTATGAGAAATGACGATAAAATTGCTGTTTTAAACTTGCAAAAACATAGTAAAACGCTGTTTTGAACTATTCAAACTGACAAATTCATGTTTCTTTCGTGTGAAACGGCGATTTATGAGAAATGACGATAAAATTGCTGTTTTAAACTTGCAAGAACATAGTAAAACGCTGTTTTGAAATATTCAAACTGACAAATTCATGTTTCTTTCGTGTGAAACGGCGATTTATGAGAAATGACGATAAAATTGCTGTTTTAAACTTGCAAAAACATAGAAAAACGCTGTTTTTAACTATTCAAACTGATAAATTCAGGTTTCTTTCGTGCGAAACGGCGATTTATGAGAAATGACGATAAAATTGCTGTTTTAAACTTGCAAAAACATAAAAAAACGCTGTTTTGAACTATTCAAACTGACAAATTTATGTTTCTTTCGTGTGAAACGGCGATTTATGAGAAATGACGATAAAATTGCTGTTTTAAACTTGCAAAAACATAGTAAAACACTGTTTTGAATTATTCAAACTGACAAATTCATGTTTCTTTCGTGTGAAACGGCGATTTATGAGAAATGACGATAAAATTGCTGTTTTAATCTTGCAAAAACATAGAAAAACGCTGTTTTGAACTATTCAAACTGACAAATTCATGTTTCTTTCGTGTGAAAGGGCGATTTATGAGAAATGACGATAAATTGCTGTTTTAAACTTGCAAAAACATAGAAAATCGCTGTTTTCAACTATTCAAACTGATAAATTCATGTTTCTTTCGTGTAAAACGGCGATTTATGAGAAATGACGATAAAATTGCTGTTTTAAACTTGCAAAAACATAGAAAAACGCTGTTTTGAACTATTCAAACTGACAAATTCATGTTTCTTTCGTGTGAAACGGCGATTTATGAGAAATGACGATAAATTTTCTGTTTTAATCTTGCAAAAACATAGAAAAAACGCTGTTTTGAACTATTCAAACTGACAAATTCATGTTTCTTTCGTGTGAAACGGCGATTTATGAGAAATGACGATAAAATTGCTGTTTAAACTTGCAAAAACATAGAAAAACGCTGTTTTTAACTATTCAAACTGATAAATTCAGGTTTCTTTCGTGCGAAACGGCGATTTATGAGAAATGACGATAAAATTGCTGTTTTAAACTTGCAAAAACATAAAAAAAAGCTGTTTTTAACTATTCAAAACTGATAAATTCAGGTTTCTTTCGTTCGAAACGGTGGATTTTGTGAAATCACGATAAAACTGCTGTTTTAAATTTGCAAAAACATAGAAAAAACGCTGTTTCCAACTATTTCAAACTGATAAATTCTTGTTTCTCTCGTGTGAAACGGCGATTTATGAGAAATGACGTTAAAATTGCTGTTTTAAACTTGCAAAAACATAGAAAAACGCTGTTTTTAACTATTCAAACTGATATATTCAGGTTTCTTTCGTTCGAAACGGTGGATTTTTGTGAAATCACGATAAAACTGCTGTTTTAAACTTGCAAAAACATAGAAAAACGCTGTTTTGAACTATTCAAACTGACAAATTCATGTTTCTTTCGTGTGAAACGGCGATTATGAGAAATGTCGATAAAATTGCTGTTTTAAACTTGCAAAAACATAGTAAAACGCTGTTTTGAACTATTCAAACTGACAAATTCATGTTTCTTTCGTGTGAAACGGCGATTTATGAGAAATGACGATAAAATTGCTGTTTTAAACTTGCAAAACATAAGTAAAACGCTGTTTTGAAATATTCAAACTGACAAATTCATGTTTCTTTCGTGTGAAACGGCGATTTATGAGAAATGACGATAAAATTGCTGTTTTAAACTTGCAAAAACATAGAAAAAACGCTGTTTTTTAACTATTCAAACTGATAAATTCAGGTTTCTTTCGTGCGAAACGCGCGATTTATGAGAAATGACGATAAATTGCTGTTTAAACTTGCAAAAAACATAAAAAAAACGCTGTTTTGAACTATTCAAACTGACAAATTCATGTTTCTTTCGTGTGAAACGGCGATTTATGAGAAATGACGATAAAATTGCTGTTTTAAACTTGCAAAAACATAGTAAAACACTGTTTTGAATTATTCAAACTGACAAATTCATGTTTCTTCGTGTTAAACGGCGATTTATGAGAAATGACGATAAAATTGCTGTTTTATTCTTGCAAAAACATAGAAAAACGCTGTTTTGAACTATTCAAACTGACAAATTCATGTTTCTTTCGTGTGAAAGGGCGATTTATGAGAAATGACGATAAAATTGCTGTTTTAAACTTGCAAAAACATAGAAAATCGCTGTTTTCAACTATTCAAACTGATAAATTCATGTTTCTTTCGTGTGAAACGGTGATTTATGAGAAATGACGATAAAATTGCTGTTTTAAACTTGCAAAAACATAGTAAAACGCTGTTTGAACTATTCAAAACTGACAAATTCATGTTTCTTTCGTGTGAAACGGCGATTTATGAGAAATGACGATAAAATTGCTGTTTTAAACTTGCAAAAACATAGAAAAACGCTGTTTTTAACTATTCAAACTGATAAATTAAGGTTTCTTTCGTTCGAAACGGTGGGATTTTTGTGAAATCACGATAAAACTGCTGTTTTAAACTTGCAAAAACATAGAAAAACGCTGTTTTGAACTATTCAAACTGACAAATTCATGATTCTTTCGTGTGAAACGGCGATTTATGAGAAATGACGATAAAATTGCTGTTTTAAACTTGCAAAAACATAGTAAAACGCTGTTTTGAACTATTCAAACTGACAAATTCATGTTTCTTTCGTGTGAAACGGCGATTTATGAGAAATGACGATACAATTGCTGTTTTAAACTTGCAAAAACATAGTAAAACGCTGTTTTGAACTATTCAAACTGACAAATTCATGTTTCTTTCGTGTGAAACGGCGATTTATGAGAAATGACGATAAAATTTCTGTTTTAATCTTGCAAAAACATAGAAAAACGCTGTTTTGAACTATTCAAACTGACAAATTTATGTTTCTTTCGTGTGAAACGGCGATTTATGAGAAATGACGATAAAATTGCTGTTTTAAACTTGCAAAAACATAGAAAAACGCTGTTTTTAACTATTCAAACTGATAAATTCAGGTTTCTTTCGTGCGAAACGGCGATTTATGAGAAATGACGATAAAATTGCTGTTTTAAACTTGCAAAAACATAGAAAAACGCTGTTTTAACTATTCAAACTGATAAATTAAGGTTTCTTTCGTTCGAAACGGTGGATTTTTGTGAAATCACGATAAAACTGCTGTTTTAAACTTGCAAAAACATAGAAAAACGCTGTTTTGAACTATTCAAACTGACAAATTCATGTTTCTTTCGTGTGAAACGGCGATTTATGAGAAATGACGATAAAAATTGCTGTTTTAAACTTGCAAAAACATAGTAAAACGCTGTTTTGAACTATTCAACTGACAAATTCATGTTTCTTTCGTGTGAAAACGGCGATTTATGAGAAATGACGATACAATTGCTGTTTTAAACTTGCAAAAACATAGTAAAACGCTGTTTGAACTATTCAAACTGACAAATTCATGTTTCTTTCGTGTGAAACGGCGATTTATGAGAAATGACGATAAAATTTCTGTTTTAATCTTGCAAAAACATAGAAAAACGCTGTTTTGAACTATTCAAACTGACAAATTTATGTTTCTTTCGTGTGAAACGGCGATTTATGAGAAATGACGATAAAATTGCTGTTTTAAACTTGCAAAAACATAGAAAAACGCTGTTTTTAACTATTCAAACTGATAAATTCAGGTTTCTTTCGTGCGAAACGGCGATTTATGAGAAATGACGATAAAATTGCTGTTTTAAACTTGCAAAAACATAGAAAAACGCTGTTTTTAACTATTCAAACTGATAAATTCAAGTTTCTTTCGTGCGAACGGCGATTTATGAGAAATGACGATAAAATTGCTGTTTTAAACTTGCAAAAACATAGAAAAACGTTGTTTTTAACTATTCAAACTGATAAATTCAGGTTTCTTTCGTTCGTAACGGTGGATTTTTGTGAAATCACGATAAAACTGCTGTTTTAAATTTGCAAAAACATAGAAAAACGCTGTTTCCAACTATTCAAACTGATAAATTCTTGTTTCTTTCGTGTGAAACGGCGATTTATGAGAATGACGTTAAAATTGCTGTTTTAAACTTGCAAAAACATAGAAAAACGCTGTTTTTAACTATTCAAACTGATAAATTCAGGTTTCTTTCGTTCGAAACGGTGGAGTTTTGTGAAATCACAATAAAACTGCTGTTTTAAACTTGCAAAAACATAGAAAAACGCTGTTTTGAACTATTCAAACTGACAAATTCATGTTTCTTTCGTGTGAAACGGCGATTTATGAGAAATGACGATAAAATTGCTGTTTTAAACTTGCAAAAACATAATAAAACGCTGTTTTGAACTATTCAAACTGACAAATTCATGTTTCTTTCGTGTGAAACGGCGATTTATGAGAAATGACGATAAAATTGCTGTTTTAAACTTGCAAAAACATAGAAAAACGCTGTTTTTAACTATTCGAACTGATAAATTCAGGTTTCTTTCGTGCGAAACGGCGATTTATGAGAAATGACGATAAAATTGCTGTTTTAAACTTGCAAAAACATAGAAAAACGCTGTTTTTAACTATTCAAACTGATAAATTTAGGTTTCTTTCGTTCGAAAACGGTGGAGTTTTGTGAAATCACAATAAAACTGCTGTTTTAAAACTTGCAAGAACATAGTAAAACGCTGTTTTGAAATATTCAAACTGACAAATTCATGTTTCTTTCGTGTGAAACGGCGATTATGAGAAATGACGATAAAATTGCTGTTTTAAAACTTGCAAAAACATAGAAAAACGCTGTTTTTAACTATTCAAACTGATAAATTCAGGTTTCTTTCGTTGGAAACGGCGATTTATGAGAAATGACGATAAAATTGCTGTTTTAAACTTGCAAAAACATAAAAAAACGCTGTTTTGAACTATTCAAACTGACAAATTTATGTTTCTTTCGTGTGAAACGGCGATTTATGAGAAATGACGATAAAATTGCTGTTTTAAAACTTGCAAAAACATAGTAAAACACTGTTTTGAATTATTCAAACTGACAAATTCATGTTTCTTTCGTGTGAAACGGCGATTTATGAGAAATGACGATAAAATTGCTGTTTTAATCTTGCAAAAACATAGAAAAACGCTGTTTTGAACTATTCAAACTGACAAATTTATGTTTTCTCTCGTGTGATAGGGCGATTTATGAGAAATGACGATAAAATTGCTGTTTTAAACTTGCAAAAACATAGAAAATCGCTGTTTTCAACTATTCAAACTGATAAATTCATGTTTCTTTCGTGTAAAACGGCGATTTATGAGAAATGACGATAAAATTGCTGTTTTAAACTTGCAAAAACATAGTAAAACGCTGTTTTGAACTATTCAAACTGACAAATTCATGTTTCTTTCGTGTGAAACGGCGATTAATGAGAAATGACGATAAAATTGCTGTTTTAAACTTGCAAAAACATAGAAAAACGCTGTTTTTAACTATTCAAACTGATAAATTCAGGTTTCTTTCGTTCGAAACGGTGGATTTTTGTGAAATCACGATAAAACTGCTGTTTTAAACTTGCAAAAACATAGAAAAACGCTGTTTTGAACTATTCAAACTGACAAATTCATGTTCTTTCGTGTGAAACGGCGATTTATGAGAAATGACGATAAATTTTCTGTTTTAATCTTGCAAAAACATAGAAAAACGCTGTTTTGAACTATTCAAACTGACAAATTCATGTTTCTTTCGTGTGAAACGGCGATTTATGAGAAATGACGATAAAATTGCTGTTTTAAAACTTGCAAAAACATAGAAAAACGCTGTTTTAACTATTCAAACTGATAAATTCAGGTTTCTTTCGTGCGAAACGGCGATTTATGAGAAATGACGATAAAATTGCTGTTTTAAACTTGCAAAAACATAAAAAAAAGCTGTTTTTAACTATTCAAACTGATAAATTCAGGTTTCTTTCGTTCGAAACGGTGGATTTTTGTGAAATCACGATAAAACTGCTGTTTTAAATTTGCAAAAACATAGAAAAACGCTGTTTCCAACTATTCAAACTGATAAATTCTTGTTTCTCTCGTGTGAAACGGCGATTTATGAGAAATGACGTTAAAATTGCTGTTTTAAACTTGCAAAAACATAGAAAAACGCTGTTTTTAACTATTCAAACTGATATATTCAGGTTTCTTTCGTTCGAAACGGTAAATTTTTGTGAAATCACGATAAAACTGCTGTTTTAAACTTGCAAAAACATAGAAAAACGCTGTTTTGAACTATTCAAACTGACAAATTCATGTTTCTTTCGTGTGAAACGGCGATTTATGAGAAATGTCGATAAAATTGCTGTTTTAAAACTTGCAAAAACATAGTAAAACGCTGTTTTGAACTATTCAAACTGACAAATTCATGTTTCTTTCGTGTGAAACGGCGATTTATGAGAAATGACGATAAAATTGCTGTTTTAAACTTGCAAAAACATAGTAAAACGCTGTTTTGAAATATTCAAACTGACAAATTCATGTTTCTTTCGTGTGAAACGGCGATTTATGAGAAATGACGATAAAATTGCTGTTTTAAACTTGCAAAAACATAGAAAAACGCTGTTTTTAACTATTCAAACTGATAAATTCAGGTTTCTTTCGTGCGAAACGGCGATTTATGAGAAATGACGATAAAATTGCTGTTTTAAACTTGCAAAAACATAAAAAAACGCTGTTTTGAACTATTCAAACTGACAAATTCATGTTTCTTTCGTGTGAAACGGCGATTTATGAGAAATGACGATAAAATTGCTGTTTAAACTTGCAAAAACATAGTAAAACACTGTTTTGAATTATTCAAACTGACAAATTCATGTTTCTTTCGTGTGAAACGGCGATTTATGAGAAATGACGATAAAATTGCTGTTTTATTCTTGCAAAAACATAGAAAAAACGCTGTTTTGAACTATTCAAACTGACAAATTCATGTTTCTTTCGTGTGAAAGGGCGATTTATGAGAAATGACGATAAAATTGCTGTTTTAAACTTGCAAAAACATAGAAAATCGCTGTTTTCAACTATTCAAACTGATAAATTCATGTTTCTTTCGTGTGAAACGGTGATTTATGAGAAATGACGATAAAATTGCTGTTTTAAACTTGCAAAAACATAGTAAAACGCTGTTTTGAACTATTCAAACTGACAAATTCATGTTTCTTTCGTGTGAAACGGCGATTTATGAGAAATGACGATAAAATTGCTGTTTTAAACTTGCAAAAAACATAGAAAAACGCTGTTTTTAACTATTCAAACTGATAAATTAAGGTTTCTTTCGTTCGAAACGGTGGATTTTTGTGAAATCACGATAAAACTGCTGTTTTAAACTTGCAAAAACATAGAAAAACGCTGTTTTGAACTATTCAAACTGACAAATTCATGTTTCTTTCGTGTGAAACGGCGATTTATGAGAAATGACGATAAAATTGCTGTTTTAAACTTGCAAAAACATAGTAAAACGCTGTTTTAAACTATTCAAACTGACAAATTCATGTTTCTTTCGTGTGAAACGGCGATTTATGAGAAATGACGATACAATTGCTGTTTTAAACTTGCAAAAACATAGTAAAACGCTGTTTTGAACTATTCAAACTGACAAATTCATGTTTCTTTCGTGTGAAACGGCGATTTATGAGAAATGACGATAAAATTTCTGTTTTAATCTTGCAAAAACATAGAAAAACGCTGTTTTGAACTATTCAAACTGACAAATTTATGTTTCTTTCGTGTGAAACGGCGATTTATGAGAAATGACGATAAAATTGCTGTTTTAAACTTGCAAAAACATAGAAAAACGCTGTTTTTAACTATTCAAACTGATAAATTCAGGTTTCTTTCGTGCGAAACGGCGATTTATGAGAAATGACGATAAAATTGCTGTTTTAAACTTGCAAAAACATAGAAAAACGCTGTTTTTAACTATTCAAACTGATAAATTAAGGTTTCTTTCGTTCGAAACGGTGGATTTTTGTGAAATCACGATAAAACTGCTGTTTTAAACTTGCAAAAACATAGAAAAACGCTGTTTTGAACTATTCAAACTGACAAATTCATGTTTCTTTCGTGTGAAACGGCGATTTATGAGAAATGACGATAAAATTGCTGTTTTAAACTTGCAAAAACATAGTAAAACGCTGTTTTGAACTATTCAAACTGACAAATTCATGTTTCTTTCGTGTGAAACGGCGATTTATGAGAAATGACGATACAATTGCTGTTTTAAACTTGCAAAAACATAGTAAAACGCTGTTTTGAACTATTCAAACTGACAAATTCATGTTTCTTTCGTGTGAAACGGCGATTTATGAGAAATGACGATAAAATTTCTGTTTTAATCTTGCAAAAACATAGAAAAACGCTGTTTTGAACTATTCAAACTGACAAATTTATGTTTCTTTCGTGTGAAACGGCGATTTATGAGAAATGACGATAAAATTGCTGTTTTAAACTTGCAAAAACATAGAAAAACGCTGTTTTTAACTATTCAAACTGATAAATTCAGGTTTCTTTCGTGCGAAACGGCGATTTATGAGAAATGACGATAAAATTGCTGTTTTAAACTTGCAAAAACATAGTAAAACACTGTTTTGAATTATTCAAACTGACAAATTCATGTTTCTTTCGTGTGAAACGGCGATTTATGAGAAATGACGATAAAATTGCTGTTTTATTCTTGCAAAAACATAGAAAAACGCTGTTTTGAACTATTCAAACTGACAAATTCATGTTTCTTTCGTGTGAAAGGGCGATTTATGAGAAATGACGATAAAATTGCTGTTTTAAACTTGCAAAAACATAGAAAATCGCTGTTTTCAACTATTCAAACTGATAAATTCATGTTTCTTTCGTGTGAAACGGTGATTTATGAGAAATGACGATAAAATTGCTGTTTTAAACTTGCAAAAACATAGTAAAACGCTGTTTTGAACTATTCAAACTGACAAATTCATGTTTCTTTCGTGTGAAACGGCGATTTATGAGAAATGACGATAAAATTGCTGTTTTAAACTTGCAAAAACATAGAAAAACGCTGTTTTTAACTATTCAAACTGATAAATTAAGGTTTCTTTCGTTCGAAACGGTGGATTTTTGTGAAATCACGATAAAACTGCTGTTTTAAACTTGCAAAAACATAGAAAAACGCTGTTTTGAACTATTCAAACTGACAAATTCATGTTTCTTTCGTGTGAAACGGCGATTTATGAGAAATGACGATAAAATTGCTGTTTTAAACTTGCAAAAACATAGTAAAACGCTGTTTTGAACTATTCAAACTGACAAATTCATGTTTCTTTCGTGTGAAACGGCGATTTATGAGAAATGACGATACAATTGCTGTTTTAAACTTGCAAAAACATAGTAAAACGCTGTTTTGAACTATTCAAACTGACAAATTCATGTTTCTTTCGTGTGAAACGGCGATTTATGAGAAATGACGATAAAATTTCTGTTTTAATCTTGCAAAAACATAGAAAAACGCTGTTTTGAACTATTCAAACTGACAAATTTATGTTTCTTTCGTGTGAAACGGCGATTTATGAGAAATGACGATAAAATTGCTGTTTTAAACTTGCAAAAACATAGAAAAACGCTGTTTTTAACTATTCAAACTGATAAATTCAGGTTTCTTTCGTGCGAAACGGCGATTTATGAGAAATGACTATAAAATTGCTGTTTTAAACTTGCAAAAACATAGAAAAACGCTGTTTTTAACTATTCAAACTGATAAATTAAGGTTTCTTTCGTTCGAAACGGTGGATTTTTGTGAAATCACGATAAAACTGCTGTTTTAAACTTGCAAAAACATAGAAAAACGCTGTTTTGAACTATTCAAACTGACAAATTCATGTTTCTTTCGTGTGAAACGGCGATTTATGAGAAATGACGATAAAATTGCTGTTTTAAACTTGCAAAAACATAGTAAAACGCTGTTTTGAACTATTCAAACTGACAAATTCATGTTTCTTTCGTGTGAAACGGCGATTTATGAGAAATGACGATACAATTGCTGTTTTAAACTTGCAAAAACATAGTAAAACGCTGTTTTGAACTATTCAAACTGACAAATTCATGTTTCTTTCGTGTGAAACGGCGATTTATGAGAAATGACGATAAAATTTCTGTTTTAATCTTGCAAAAACATAGAAAAACGCTGTTTTGAACTATTCAAACTGACAAATTTATGTTTCTTTCGTGTGAAACGGCGATTTATGAGAAATGACGATAAAATTGCTGTTTTAAACTTGCAAAAACATAGAAAAACGCTGTTTTTAACTATTCAAACTGATAAATTCAGGTTTCTTTCGTGCGAAACGGCGATTTATGAGAAATGACGATAAAATTGCTGTTTTAAACTTGCAAAAACATAGAAAAACGTTGTTTTTAACTATTCAAACTGATAAATTCAGGTTTCTTTCGTTCGTAACGGTGGATTTTTGTGAAATCACGATAAAACTGCTGTTTTAAATTTGCAAAAACATAGAAAAACGCTGTTTCCAACTATTCAAACTGATAAATTCTTGTTTCTTTCGTGTGAAACGGCGATTTATGAGAAATGACGTTAAAATTGCTGTTTTAAACTTGCAAAAACATAGAAAAACGCTGTTTTTAACTATTCAAACTGATAAATTCAGGTTTCTTTCGTTCGAAACGGTGGAGTTTTGTGAAATCACAATAAAACTGCTGTTTTAAACTTGCAAAAACATAGAAAAACGCTGTTTTGAACTATTCAAACTGACAAATTCATGTTTCTTTCGTGTGAAACGGCGATTTATGAGAAATGACGATAAAATTGCTGTTTTAAACTTGCAAAAACATAATAAAACGCTGTTTTGAACTATTCAAACTGACAAATTCATGTTTCTTTCGTGTGAAACGGCGATTTATGAGAAATGACGATAAAATTGCTGTTTTAAACTTGCAAAAACATAGAAAAACGCTGTTTTTAACTATTCGAACTGATAAATTCAGGTTTCTTTCGTGCGAAACGGCGATTTATGAGAAATGACGATAAAATTGCTGTTTTAAACTTGCAAAAACATAGAAAAACGCTGTTTTTAACTATTCAAACTGATAAATTTAGGTTTCTTTCGTTCGAAACGGTGGAGTTTTGTGAAATCACAATGAAACTGCTGTTTTAAACTTGCAAGATTATAGTAAAACGCTGTTTTGAAATATTCAAACTGACAAATTCATGTTTCTTTCGTGTGAAACGGCGATTTATGAGAAATGACGATAAAATTGCTGTTTTAAACTTGCAAAAACATAGAAAAACGCTGTTTTTAACTATTCAAACTGATAAATTCAGGTTTCTTTCGTGCGAAACGGCGATTTATGAGAAATGACGATAAAATTGCTGTTTTAAACTTGCAAAAACATAAAAAAACGCTGTTTTGAACTATTCAAACTGACAAATTTATGTTTCTTTCGTGTGAAACGGCGATTTATGAGAAATGACGATAAAATTGCTGTTTTAAACTTGCAAAAACATAGTAAAACACTGTTTTGAATTATTCAAACTGACAAATTCATGTTTCTTTCGTGTGAAACGGCGATTTATTAGAAATGACGATAAAATTGCTGTTTTAATCTTGCAAAAACATAGAAAAACGCTGTTTTGAACTATTCAAACTGACAAATTCATGTTTCTTTCGTGTGATAGGGCGATTTATGAGAAATGACGATAAAATTGCTGTTTTAAACTTGCAAAAACATAGAAAATCGCTGTTTTCAACTATTCAAACTGATAAATTCATGTTTCTTTCGTGTAAAACGGCGATTTATGAGAAATGACGATAAAATTGCTGTTTTAAACTTGCAAAAACATAGTAAAACGCTGTTTTGAACTATTCAAACTGACAAATTCATGTTTCTTTCGTGTGAAACGGCGATTTATGAGAAATGACGATAAAATTGCTGTTTTAAACTTGCAAAAACATAGAAAAACGCTGTTTTTAACTATTCAAACTGATAAATTCAGGTTTCTTTCGTTCGAAACGGTGGATTTTTGTGAAATCACGATAAAACTGCTGTTTTAAACTTGCAAAAACATAGAAAAACGCTGTTTTGAACTATTCAAACTGACAAATTCATGTTTCTTTCGTGTGAAACGGCGATTTATGAGAAATGACGATAAATTTTCTGTTTTAATCTTGCAAAAACATAGAAAAACGCTGTTTTGAACTATTCAAACTGACAAATTCATGTTTCTTTCGTGTGAAACGGCGATTTATGAGAAATGACGATAAAATTGCTGTTTTAAACTTGCAAAAACATAGAAAAACGCTGTTTTTAACTATTCAAACTGATAAATTCAGGTTTCTTTCGTGCGAAACGGCGATTTATGAGAAATGACGATAAAATTGCTGTTTTAAACTTGCAAAAACATAAAAAAAAGCTGTTTTTAACTATTCAAACTGATAAATTCAGGTTTCTTTCGTTCGAAACGGTGGATTTTTGTGAAATCACGATAAAACTGCTGTTTTAAATTTGCAAAAACATAGAAAAACGCTGTTTCCAACTATTCAAACTGATAAATTCTTGTTTCTCTCGTGTGAAACGGCGATTTATGAAAAATGACGTTAAAATTGCTGTTTTAAACTTGCAAAAACATAGAAAAACGCTGTTTTTAACTATTCAAACTGATATATTCAGGTTTCTTTCGTTCGAAACGGTGGATTTTTGTGAAATCACGATAAAACTGCTGTTTTAAACTTGCAAAAACATAGAAAAACGCTGTTTTGAACTATTCAAACTGACAAATTCATGTTTCTTTCGTGTGAAACGGCGATTTATGAGAAATGTCGATAAAATTGCTGTTTTAAACTTGCAAAAACATAGTAAAACGCTGTTTTGAACTATTCAAACTGACAAATTCATGTTTCTTTCGTGTGAAACGGCGATTTATGAGAAATGACGATAAAATTGCTGTTTTAAACTTGCAAAAACATAGTAAAACGCTGTTTTGAAATATTCAAACTGACAAATTCATGTTTCTTTCGTGTGAAACGGCGAATTATGAGAAATGACGATAAAATTGCTGTTTTAAACTTGCAAAAACATAGAAAAACGCTGTTTTTAACTATTCAAACTGATAAATTCAGGTTTCTTTCGTGCGAAACGGCGATTTATGAGAAATGACGATAAAATTGCTGTTTTAAACTTGCAAAAACATAAAAAAACGCTGTTTTGAACTATTCAAACTGACAAATTCATGTTTCTTTCGTGTGAAACGGCGATTTATGAGAAATGACGATAAAATTGCTGTTTTAAACTTGCAAAAACATAGTAAAACACTGTTTTGAATTATTCAAACTGACAAATTCATGTTTCTTTCGTGTGAAACGGCGATTTATGAGAAATGACGATAAAATTGCTGTTTTATTCTTGCAAAAACATAGAAAAACGCTGTTTTGAACTATTCAAACTGACAAATTCATGTTTCTTTCGTGTGAAAGGGCGATTTATGAGAAATGACGATAAAATTGCTGTTTTAAACTTGCAAAAACATAGAAAATCGCTGTTTTCAACTATTCAAACTGATAAATTCATGTTTCTTTCGTGTGAAACGGTGATTTATGAGAAATGACGATAAAATTGCTGTTTTAAACTTGCAAAAACATAGTAAAACGCTGTTTTGAACTATTCAAACTGACAAATTCATGTTTCTTTCGTGTGAAACGGCGATTTATGAGAAATGACGATAAAATTGCTGTTTTAAACTTGCAAAAACATAGAAAAACGCTGTTTTTAACTATTCAAACTGATAAATTAAGGTTTCTTTCGTTCGAAACGGTGGATTTTTGTGAAATCACGATAAAACTGCTGTTTTAAACTTGCAAAAACATAGAAAAACGCTGTTTTGAACTATTCAAACTGACAAATTCATGTTTCTTTCGTGTGAAACGGCGATTTATGAGAAATGACGATAAAATTGCTGTTTTAAACTTGCAAAAACATAGTAAAACGCTGTTTTGAACTATTCAAACTGACAAATTCATGTTTCTTTCGTGTGAAACGGCGATTTATGAGAAATGACGATACAATTGCTGTTTTAAACTTGCAAAAACATAGTAAAACGCTGTTTTGAACTATTCAAACTGACAAATTCATGTTTCTTTCGTGTGAAACGGCGATTTATGAGAAATGACGATAAAATTTCTGTTTTAATCTTGCAAAAACATAGAAAAACGCTGTTTTGAACTATTCAAACTGACAAATTTATGTTTCTTTCGTGTGAAACGGCGATTTATGAGAAATGACGATAAAATTGCTGTTTTAAACTTGCAAAAACATAGAAAAACGCTGTTTTTAACTATTCAAACTGATAAATTCAGGTTTCTTTCGTGCGAAACGGCGATTTATGAGAAATGACGATAAAATTGCTGTTTTAAACTTGCAAAAACATAGAAAAACGCTGTTTTTAACTATTCAAACTGATAAATTAAGGTTTCTTTCGTTCGAAACGGTGGATTTTTGTGAAATCACGATAAAACTGCTGTTTTAAACTTGCAAAAACATAGAAAAACGCTGTTTTGAACTATTCAAACTGACAAATTCATGTTTCTTTCGTGTGAAACGGCGATTTATGAGAAATGACGATAAAATTGCTGTTTTAAACTTGCAAAAACATAGTAAAACGCTGTTTTGAACTATTCAAACTGACAAATTCATGTTTCTTTCGTGTGAAACGGCGATTTATGAGAAATGACGATACAATTGCTGTTTTAAACTTGCAAAAACATAGTAAAACGCTGTTTTGAACTATTCAAACTGACAAATTCATGTTTCTTTCGTGTGAAACGGCGATTTATGAGAAATGACGATAAAATTTCTGTTTTAATCTTGCAAAAACATAGAAAAACGCTGTTTTGAACTATTCAAACTGACAAATTTATGTTTCTTTCGTGTGAAACGGCGATTTACGAGAAATGACGATAAAATTGCTGTTTTAAACTTGCAAAAACATAGAAAAACGCTGTTTTTAACTATTCAAACTGATAAATTCAGGTTTCTTTCGTGCGAAACGGCGATTTATGAGAAATGACGATAAAATTGCTGTTTTAAACTTGCAAAAACATAGAAAAACGCTGTTTTTAACTATTCAAACTGATAAATTCAAGTTTCTTTCGTGCGAAACGGCGATTTATGAGAAATGACGATAAAATTGCTGTTTTAAACTTGCAAAAACATAGAAAAACGTTGTTTTTAACTATTCAAACTGATAAATTCAGGTTTCTTTCGTTCGTAACGGTGGATTTTTGTGAAATCACGATAAAACTGCTGTTTTAAATTTGCAAAAACATAGAAAAACGCTGTTTCCAACTATTCAAACTGATAAATTCTTGTTTCTTTCGTGTGAAACGGCGATTTATGAGAAATGACGTTAAAATTGCTGTTTTAAACTTGCAAAAACATAGAAAAACGCTGTTTTTAACTATTCAAACTGATAAATTCAGGTTTCTTTCGTTCGAAACGGTGGAGTTTTGTGAAATCACAATAAAACTGCTGTTTTAAACTTGCAAAAACATAGAAAAACGCTGTTTTGAACTATTCAAACTGACAAATTCATGTTTCTTTCGTGTGAAACGGCGATTTATGAGAAATGACAATAAAATTGCTGTTTTAAACTTGCAAAAACATAATAAAACGCTGTTTTGAACTATTCAAACTGACAAATTCATGTTTCTTTCGTGTGAAACGGCGATTTATGAGAAATGACGATAAAATTGCTGTTTTAAACTTGCAAAAACATAGAAAAACGCTGTTTTTAACTATTCGAACTGATAAATTCAGGTTTCTTTCGTGCGAAACGGCGATTTATGAGAAATGACGATAAAATTGCTGTTTTAAACTTGCAAAAACATAGAAAAACGCTGTTTTTAACTATTCAAACTGATAAATTTAGGTTTCTTTCGTTCGAAACGGTGGAGTTTTGTGAAATCACAATAAAACTGCTGTTTTAAACTTGCAAAAACATAGAAAAACGTTGTTTTGAACTATTCAAACTGACAAATTCATGTTTCTTTCGTGTGAAACGGCGATTTATGAGAAATGACGATAAAATTGCTGTTTTTAACTTGCAAAAACATAGTAAAACGCTGTTTTGAACTATTCAAACTGACAAATTCATGTTTCTTTCGTGTGAAACGGCGATTTATGAGAAATGACGATAAAATTGCTGTTTTAAACTTGCAAAAACAAAGAAAAACGCTGTTTTTAACTATTCAATCTGATAAATTCAGGTTTCTTTCGTGCGAAACGGCGATTTATGAGAAATGACGATTATATTGCTGTTTTAAACTTGCAAAAACATAAAAAAACGCTGTTTTGAACTATTTAAACTGACAAATTCATGTTTCTTTCGTGTGAAACGGCGATTTATGAGAAATGACGATAAAATTGCTGTTTTAAACTTGCAAAAACATAGAAAAACGCTGTTTTCAACTATTCAAACTGATAAATTCATGTTTCTTTCGTGTGAAACGGCGATTTATGAGAAATGACGATAAAATTGCTGTTTTAAACTTGCAAAAACATAGTAAAACGCTGTTTTGAACTATTCAAACTGACTAATTCATGTTTCTTTCGTGTGAAACGGCGATTTATGAGAAATGACGATAAAATTGCTGTTTTAAACTTGCAAAAACATAGAAAAACGCTGTTTTTAACTATTCAAACTGATAAATTCAGGTTTCTTTTGTTCGAAACGGTGGATTTTTGTGAAATCACGATAAAACTGCTGTTTTAAACTTGCAAAAACATAGAAAAACGCTGTTTTGAACTATTCAAACTGACAAATTCATGTTTCTTTCGTGTGAAACGGCGATTTATGTGAAATGACGATAAAATTGCTGTTTTAAACTTGCAAAAACATAGTAAAACGCTGTTTTGAAATATTCAAACTGACAAATTCATGTTTCTTTCGTGTGAAACGGCGATTTATGAGAAATGACGATAAAATTGCTGTTTTAAACTTGCAAAAACATAGAAAAACGCTGTTTTGATCTATTCAAACTGACAAATTCATGTTTCTTGCGTGTGAAACGGCGATTAATGAGAAATGACGATAAAATTGCTGTTTTAAACTTGCAAAAACATAGAAAAACGCTGTTTTTAACTATTCAAACTGATAAATTCAGGTTTCTTTCGTGCGAAACGGCGATTTATGAGAAATGACGATAAAATTGTTGTTTTAAACTTGCAAAAAAATAGAAAAACGCTGTTTTGAACTATTCAAACTGACAAATTCATGTTTCTTACGTGTGAAACGGCGATTTACGAGAAATGACGATAAAATTGCTGTTTTAAACTTGCAAAAACATAGAAAAACGCTGTTTTGAACTATTCAAACTGACAAATTCATGTTTCTTTCGTGTGAAACGGCGATTTATGAGAAATGACGATAAAATTGCTGTTTTAAACTTGCAAAAACATAGAAAAACGCTGTTTTTAACTATTCAAACTGATAAATTCAGGTTTCTTACGTGCTAAACAGCGATTTATGAGAAATGACGATTAAATTGCTGTTTTAAACTTGCAAAAACATAGAAAAACGCTGTTTTTAACTATTCAAACTGATAAATTCAGGTTTCTTTCGTTCGAAACGGTGGATTTTTGTGAAATCACAATAAAACTGCTGTTTTAAACTTGCAAAAACATAGAAAAACGCTGTTTTGAACTATTCAAACTGACAAATTCATGTTTCTTTCGTGTGAAACGGCGATTTATGAGAAATGACGATAAATTTGCTGTTTTAAACTTGCAAAAACATAGTAAAACGCTGTTTTGAACTATTCAAACTGACAAATTCATGTTCTTTAGTGTGAAAGGGCGATTTATGAGAAATGACGATAAAATTGCTGTTTTAAACTTGCAAAAACATAAAAAAACGCTGTTTTGAACTATTCAAACTGACAAATTCATGTTTCTTTCGTGTGAAACGGCGATTTATGAGAAATGACGATAAAATTGCTGTTTTAAACTTGCAAAAACATAGTAAAACGCTGTTTTGAAATATTCAAACTGACAAATTCATGTTTCTTTCGTGTGAAACGGCGATTTATGAGAAATGACCATAAAATTGCTGTTTTAAACTTGCAAAAACATAGAAAAACGCTGTTTTGAACTATTCAAACTGACAAATTCATGTTTCTTTCGTGTGAAACGGCGATTTATGAGAAATGACGATAAAATTGCTGTTTTAAACTTGCAAAAACATAGAAAAACGCTGTTTTTAACTATTCAAACTGATAAATTCAGGTTTCTTTCGTGCGAAACGGCGATTTATGAGAAATGACGATAAAATTGCTGTTTTAAACTTGCAAAAAAATAGAAAAACGCTGTTTTTAACTATTCAAACTGACAAATTCATGTTTCTTTCGTGTGAAACGGCGATTTACGAGAAATGACGATAAAATTGCTGTTTTAAACTTGCAAAAACATAGAAAAACGCTGTTTTTAACTATTCAAACTGATAAATTCAGGTTTCTTTCGTGCGAAACGGCGATTTATGAGAAATGACGATAAAATTGCTGTTTTAAACTTGCAAAAAAATAGAAAAACGCTGTTTTGAACTATTCAAACTGACAAATTCATGTTTCTTTCGTGTGAAACGGCGATTTACGAGAAATGACGATAAAATTGCTGTTTTAAACTTGCAAAAACATAAAAAAACGCTGTTTTTAACTATTCAAACTGATAAATTCAGGTTTCTTTCGTTCGAAACGGTGGATTTTTGTGAAATCACGATAAAACTGCTGTTTTAAACTTGCAAAAACATAGAAAAACGCTGTTTTGAACTATTCAAACTGATAAATTCATGTTCCTTTCGTGTGAAACGGCGATTTATGAGAAATGACGTTAAAATTGCTGTTTTAAACTTGCAAAAACATAGAAAAACGCTGTTTTAACTATTCAAACTGACAAATTCATGTTTCTTTCGTGTGAAACGGCGATTTACGAGAAATGACGATAAAATTGCTGTTTTAAACTTGCAAAAACATAGAAAAACGCTGTTTTTAACTATTCAAACTGATAAATTCAGGTTTCTTTCGTGCGAAACGGCGATTTATGAGAAATGACGATAAAATTGCTGTTTTAAACTTGCAAAAAAATAGAAAAACGCTGTTTTGAACTATTCAAACTGACAAATTCATGTTTCTTTCGTGTGAAACGGCGATTTACGAGAAATGACGATAAAATTGCTGTTTTAAACTTGCAAAAACATAAAAAAACGCTGTTTTTAACTATTCAAACTGATAAATTCAGGTTTCTTTCGTTCGAAACGGTGGATTTTTGTGAAATCACGATAAAACTGCTGTTTTAAACTTGCAAAAACATAGAAAAACGCTGTTTTGAACTATTCAAACTGATAAATTCATGTTCCTTTCGTGTGAAACGGCGATTTATGAGAAATGACGTTAAAATTGCTGTTTTAAACTTGCAAAAACATAGAAAAACGCTGTTTTAACTATTCAAACTGATAAATTCAGGTTTCTTTCGTGTGAAACGGCGATTTATGAGAAATGACGATAAAATTGCTGTTTTAAACTTGCAAAAACATAGAAAAACGCTGTTTTGAACTATTCAAACTGACAAATTCATGTTTCTTTCGTGTGAAACGGCGATTTATGAGTAATGACGATAAAATTGCTGTTTTAAAAAAACATAGAAAAATGCTGTTTTTAACTATTCAAACTGATAAATTCAGGTTTCTTACGTGCTAAACGGCGATTTATGAGAAATGACGATAAAATTGCTGTTTTAAACTTGCAAAAACATAGAAAAACGCTGTTTTTAACTATTCAAACTGATAAATTCAGGTTTCTTTCGTTCAAAACGGTGGATTTTTGTGAAATCACAATAAAACTGCTGTTTTAAACTTGCAAAAACATAGACAAACGCTGTTTTGAACTATTCAAACTGACAAATTCATGTTTTTTACGTGTGAAACGGCGATTTATGAGAAATGACGATAAAATTGCTGATTTAAACTTGCAAAAACATAGTAAAACGCTGTTTTGAACTATTCAAACTGACAAATTCATGTTCTTTCGTGTGAAACGGCGATTTATGAGAAATGACGATAAAATTGCTGTTTTAAACTTGCAAAAACATAGAAAAACGCTGTTTTGAACTATTCAAACTGACAAATTCATGTTTCTTTCGTGTGAAACGGCGATTTATGAGAAATGACGATAAAATTGCTGTTTTAAACTTGCAAAAACATAGAAAAACGCTGTTTTGAACTATTCAAACTGACAAATTCATGTTTCTTTCGTGTGAAACGGCGATTTATGAGAAATGACGATAAAATTGCTGTTTTAAACTTGCAAAAACATAAAAAAATGCTGTTTTTAAACTATTCAAACTGATAAATTCAGGTTTCTTTCGTTCAAAACGGTGGATTTTTGTGAAATCACGATAAAACTGCTGTTTTAAACTTGCAAAAACATAGAAAAACGCTGTTTTGAACTATTCAAACTGATAAATTCATGTTTCTTTCGTGTGAAACGGCGATTTATGAGAAATGACGTTAAAATTGCTGTTTTAAACTTGCAAAAACATAAAAAAACGCTGTTTTTAACTATTCAAACTGATAAATTCAGGTTTCTTTCTTTCGAAACGGTGGATTTTTGTGAAATCTCGATAAAACTGCTGTTTTAAACTTGCAAAAACATAGAAAAACGCTGTTTTGAACTATTCAAACTGACAAATTCATGTTTATTTCGTGTGAAACGGCGATTTATGAGAAATGACGATAAAATTGCTGTTTTAAACTTGCAAAAACATAGAAAAACGCTGTTTTGAACTATTCAAACTGACAAATTCATGTTTCTTTCGTGTGAAACGGCGATTTATGAGAAATGACGATAAAATTGCTGTTTTAAACTTGCAAAAACATAGAAAAACGCTGTTTTGAACTATTCAAACTGACAAATTCATGTTTCTTTCGTGTGAAACGGCGATTTATGAGAAATGACGATAAAATTGCTGTTTTAAACTTGCAAAAACATAGAAAAACGCTGTTTTTAACTATTCAAACTGATAAATTCAGGTTTCTTTCGTGTGAAACGGCGATTTACGAGAAATGACGATAAAATTGCTGTTTTAAACTTGCAAAAACATAGAAAAACGCTGTTTTTAAATATTCAAACTGATAAATTCAGGTTTCTTTCGTTCGAAACGGTGGATTTTTGTGAAATCACGATAAAACTGCTGTTTTAAACTTGCAAAAACATAGAAAAACGCTGTTTTGAACTATTCAAACTGATAAATTCATGTTCCTTTCGTGTGAAACGGCGATTTATGAGAAATGACGTTAAAATTGCTGTTTTAAACTTGCAAAAACATAGAAAAACGCTGTTTTAACTATTCAAACTGATAAATTCAGGTTTCTTTCGTGTGAAACGGCGATTTATGAGAAATGACGATAAAATTGCTGTTTTAAACTTGCAAAAACATAGAAAAACGCTGTTTTGAACTATTAAAACTGACAAATTCATGTTTCTTTCGTGTGAAACGGCGATTTATGAGAAATGACGATAAAATTGCTGTTTTAAACTTGCAAAAACATAGAAAAACGCTGTTTTTAACTATTCAAACTGATAAATTCAGGTTTCTTACGTGCTAAACAGCGATTTATGAGAAATGACGATTAAATTGCTGTTTTAAACTTGCAAAAACATAGAAAAACGCTGTTTTTAACTATTCAAACTGATAAATTCAGGTTTCTTTCGTTCGAAACGGTGGATTTTTGTGAAATCACAATAAAACTGCTGTTTTAAACTTGCAAAAACATAGAAAAACGCTGTTTTGAACTATTCAAACTGACAAATTCATGTTTTTTTCGTGTGAAACGGCGATTTATGAGAAATGACGATAAATTTGCTGTTTTAAACTTGCAAAAACATAGTAAAACGCTGTTTTGAACTATTCAAACTGACAAATTCATGTTCTATAGTGTGAAACGGCGATTTATGAGAAATGACGATAAAATTGCTGTTTTAAACTTGCAAAAACATAGAAAAACGCTGTTTTAAACTATTCAAACTGACAAATTCATGTTTCTTTCGTGTGAAACGGCGATTTATGAGAAATGACGATAAAATTGCTGTATTAAACTTGCAAAAACATAGAAAAACGCTGTTTTCAACTATTCAAACTGACAAATTCATGTTTCTTTCGTGTGAAACGGCGATATATGAGAAATGACGATTAAATTGCTGTTTTAAACATGAAAAAACATAGAAAAACGCTGTTTTGAACTATTCAAACTGACAAATTCATGTTTCTTTCGTGTGAAACGGCGATTTATGAGAAATGACGATAAAATTGCTGTTTTAAACTTGCAAAAACATAGAAAAACGCTGTTTTGAACTATTCAAACTGACAAATTCATGTTTCTTTCGTGTGAAACGGCGATTTATGAGAAATGACGATAAAATTGCTGTTTTAAACTTGCAAAAACATAGTAAAACGCTGTTTTGAACTATTCAAACTGACTAATTCATGTTTCTTTCGTGTGAAACGGCGATTTATGAGAAATGACGATTAAATTGCTGTTTTAAACTTGCAAAAACATAGAAAAACGCTGTTTTTAACTATTCAAACTGATAAATTCAGGTTTCTTTCGTTCGAAACGGTGGATTTTTGTGAAATCACGATAAAACTGCTGTTTTAAACTTGCAAAAACATAGAAAAACGCTGTTTTGAACTATTCAAACTGACAAATTCATGTTTCTTTCGTGTGAAACGGCGATTTATGAGAAATGACGATAAAATTGCTGTTTTAAACTTGCAAAAACATAGTAAAACGCTGTTTTGAAATATTCAAACCGACAAATTCATGTTTCTTTCGTGTGAAACGGCGATTTATGAGAAATGACGATAAAATTGCTGTTTTAAACTTGCAAAAACATAGAAAAACGCTGTTTTGAACTATTCAAACTGACAAATTCATGTTTCTTTCGTGTGAAACGGCGATTTATGAGAAATGACGATAAAATTGCTGTTTTAAACTTGCAAAAAAATAGAAAAACGCTGTTTTGAACTATTCAAACTGACAAATTCATGTTTCTTTCGTGTGAAACGGCGATTTACGAGAAATGACGATAAAATTGCTGTTTTAAACTTGCAAAAACATAGAAAAACGCTGTTTTTAACTATTCAAACTGATAAATTCAGGTTTCTTTCGTGCGAAACGGCGATTTATGAGAAATGACGATAAAATTGCTGTTTTAAACTTGCAAAAAAATAGAAAAACGCTGTTTTGAACTATTCAAACTGACAAATTCATGTTTCTTTCATGTGAAACGGCGATTTACGAGAAATGACGATAAAATTGCTGTTTTAAACTTGCAAAAACATAAAAAAACGCTGTTTTTAACTATTCAAACTGATAAATTCAGGTTTCTCTCGTTCGAAACGGTGGATTTTTGTGAAATCACGATAAAACTGCTGTTTTAAACTTGCAAAAACATAGAAAAACGCTGTTTTGAACTATTCAAACTGATAAATTAATGTTCCTTTTGTGTGAAACGGCGATTTATGAGAAATGACGTTAAAATTGCTGTTTTAAACTTGCAAAAACATAGAAAAACGCTGTTTTAACTATTCAAACTGATAAATTCAGGTTTCTTTCGTGTGAAACGGCGATTTATGAGAAATGACGATAAAATTGCTGTTTTAAACTTGCAAAAACATAGAAAAACGCTGTTTTGAACTATTCAAACTGACAAATTCATGTTTCTTTCGTGTGAAACGGCGATTTATGAGTAATGACGATAAAATTGCTGTTTTAAAAAAACATAGAAAAATGCTGTTTTTAACTATTCAAACTGATAAATTCAGGTTTCTTACGTGCTAAACGGCGATTTATGAGAAATGACGATAAAATTGCTGTTTTAAACTTGCAAAAACATAGAAAAACGCTGTTTTTAACTATTCAAACTGATAAATTCAGGTTTCTTTCGTTCGAAACGGTGGATTTTTGTGAAATCACAATAAAACTGCTGTTTTAAACTTGCAAAAACATAGAAAAACGCTGTTTTGAACTATTCAAACTGACAAATTCATGTTTTTTACGTGTGAAACGGCGATTTATGAGAAATGACGATAAAATTGCTGATTTAAACTTGCAAAAACATAGTAAAACGCTGTTTTGAACTATTCAAACTGACAAATTCATGTTCTTTCGTGTGAAACGGCGATTTATGAGAAATGACGATAAAATTGCTGTTTTAAACTTGCAAAAACATAGAAAAACGCTGTTTTTAACTATTCAAACTGATAAATTCAGGTTTCTTTCGTTCGAAACGGTGGATTTTTGTGAAATCACGATAAAACTGCTGTTTTAAACTTGCAAAAACATAGAAAAACGCTGTTTTGAACTATTCAAACTGACAAATTCATGTTTCTTTCGTGTGAAACGGCGATTTATGAGAAATGACGATAAAATTGCTGTTTTAAACTTGCAAAAACATAGAAAAACGCTGTTTTGAACTATTCAAACTGACAAATTCATGTTTCTTTCGTGTGAAACGGCGATTTATGAGAAATGACGATAAAATTGCTGTTTTAAACTTGCAAAAACATAGAAAAACGCTGTTTTTAACTATTCAAACTGATAAATTCAGGTTTCTTTCGTGTGAAACGGCGATTTACGAGAAATGACGATAAAATTGCTGTTTTAAACTTGCAAAAACATAGAAAAACGCTGTTTTTAACTATTCAAACTGATAAATTCAGGTTTCTTTCGTTCGAAACGGTGGATTTTTGTGAAATCACGATAAAACTGCTGTTTTAAACTTGCAAAAACATAGAAAAATGCTGTTTTTAACTATTCAAACTGATAAATTCAGGTTTCTTACGTGCTAAACGGCGATTTATGAGAAATGACGATAAAATTGCTGTTTTAAACTTGCAAAAACATAGAAAAACGCTGTTTTAAACTATTCAAACTGACAAATTCATGTTTCTTTCGTGTGAAACGGCGATTTATGAGAAATGACGATAAAATTGCTGTATTAAACTTGCAAAAACATAGAAAAACGCTGTTTTCAACTATTCAAACTGACAAATTCATGTTTCTTTCGTGTGAAACGGCGATATATGAGAAATGACGATTAAATTGCTGTTTTAAACATGAAAAAACATAGAAAAACGCTGTTTTGAACTATTCAAACTGACAAATTCATGTTTCTTTCGTGTGAAACGGCGATTTATGAGAAATGACGATAAAATTGCTGTTTTAAACTTGCAAAAACATAGAAAAACGCTGTTTTGAACTATTCAAACTGACAAATTCATGTTTCTTTCGTGTGAAACGGCGATTTATGAGAAATGACGATAAAATTGCTGTTTTAAACTTGCAAAAACATAGTAAAACGCTGTTTTGAACTATTCAAACTGACTAATTCATGTTTCTTTCGTGTGAAACGGCGATTTATGAGAAATGACGATTAAATTGCTGTTTTAAACTTGCAAAAACATAGAAAAACGCTGTTTTTAACTATTCAAACTGATAAATTCAGGTTTCTTTCGTTCGAAACGGTGGATTTTTGTGAAATCACGATAAAACTGCTGTTTTAAACTTGCAAAAACATAGAAAAACGCTGTTTTGAACTATTCAAACTGACAAATTCATGTTTCTTTCGTGTGAAACGGCGATTTATGAGAAATGACGATAAAATTGCTGTTTTAAACTTGCAAAAACATAGTAAAACGCTGTTTTGAAATATTCAAACCGACAAATTCATGTTTCTTTCGTGTGAAACGGCGATTTATGAGAAATGACGATAAAATTGCTGTTTTAAACTTGCAAAAACATAGAAAAACGCTGTTTTGAACTATTCAAACTGACAAATTCATGTTTCTTTCGTGTGAAACGGCGATTTATGAGAAATGACGATAAAATTGCTGTTTTAAACTTGCAAAAAAATAGAAAAACGCTGTTTTGAACTATTCAAACTGACAAATTCATGTTTCTTTCGTGTGAAACGGCGATTTACGAGAAATGACGATAAAATTGCTGTTTTAAACTTGCAAAAACATAGAAAAACGCTGTTTTTAACTATTCAAACTGATAAATTCAGGTTTCTTTCGTGCGAAACGGCGATTTATGAGAAATGACGATAAAATTGCTGTTTTAAACTTGCAAAAAAATAGAAAAACGCTGTTTTGAACTATTCAAACTGACAAATTCATGTTTCTTTCATGTGAAACGGCGATTTACGAGAAATGACGATAAAATTGCTGTTTTAAACTTGCAAAAACATAAAAAAACGCTGTTTTTAACTATTCAAACTGATAAATTCAGGTTTCTCTCGTTCGAAACGGTGGATTTTTGTGAAATCACGATAAAACTGCTGTTTTAAACTTGCAAAAACATAGAAAAACGCTGTTTTGAACTATTCAAACTGATAAATTAATGTTCCTTTTGTGTGAAACGGCGATTTATGAGAAATGACGTTAAAATTGCTGTTTTAAACTTGCAAAAACATAGAAAAACGCTGTTTTAACTATTCAAACTGATAAATTCAGGTTTCTTTCGTGTGAAACGGCGATTTATGAGAAATGACGATAAAATTGCTGTTTTAAACTTGCAAAAACATAGAAAAACGCTGTTTTGAACTATTCAAACTGACAAATTCATGTTTCTTTCGTGTGAAACGGCGATTTATGAGTAATGACGATAAAATTGCTGTTTTAAAAAAACATAGAAAAATGCTGTTTTTAACTATTCAAACTGATAAATTCAGGTTTCTTACGTGCTAAACGGCGATTTATGAGAAATGACGATAAAATTGCTGTTTTAAACTTGCAAAAACATAGAAAAACGCTGTTTTTAACTATTCAAACTGATAAATTCAGGTTTCTTTCGTTCGAAACGGTGGATTTTTGTGAAATCACAATAAAACTGCTGTTTTAAACTTGCAAAAACATAGAAAAACGCTGTTTTGAACTATTCAAACTGACAAATTCATGTTTTTTACGTGTGAAACGGCGATTTATGAGAAATGACGATAAAATTGCTGATTTAAACTTGCAAAAACATAGTAAAACGCTGTTTTGAACTATTCAAACTGACAAATTCATGTTCTTTCGTGTGAAACGGCGATTTATGAGAAATGACGATAAAATTGCTGTTTTAAACTTGCAAAAACATAGAAAAACGCTGTTTTTAACTATTCAAACTGATAAATTCAGGTTTCTTTCGTTCGAAACGGTGGATTTTTGTGAAATCACGATAAAACTGCTGTTTTAAACTTGCAAAAACATAGAAAAACGCTGTTTTGAACTATTCAAACTGACAAATTCATGTTTCTTTCGTGTGAAACGGCGATTTATGAGAAATGACGATAAAATTGCTGTTTTAAACTTGCAAAAACATAGAAAAACGCTGTTTTGAACTATTCAAACTGACAAATTCATGTTTCTTTCGTGTGAAACGGCGATTTATGAGAAATGACGATAAAATTGCTGTTTTAAACTTGCAAAAACATAGAAAAACGCTGTTTTTAACTATTCAAACTGATAAATTCAGGTTTCTTTCGTGTGAAACGGCGATTTACGAGAAATGACGATAAAATTGCTGTTTTAAACTTGCAAAAACATAGAAAAACGCTGTTTTTAACTATTCAAACTGATAAATTCAGGTTTCTTTCGTTCGAAACGGTGGATTTTTGTGAAATCACGATAAAACTGCTGTTTTAAACTTGCAAAAACATAGAAAAATGCTGTTTTTAACTATTCAAACTGATAAATTCAGGTTTCTTACGTGCTAAACGGCGATTTATGAGAAATGACGATAAAATTGCTGTTTTAAACTTGCAAAAACATAGAAAAACGCTGTTTTTAACTATTCAAACTGATAAATTCAGGTTTCTTTCGTTCGAAACGGTGGATTTTTGTGAAATCACAATAAAACTGCTGTTTTAAACTTGCAAAAACATAGAAAAACGCTGTTTTGAACTATTCAAACTGACAAATTCATGTTTTTTACGTGTGAAACGGCGATTTATGAGAAATGACGATAAAATTGCTGATTTAAACTTGCAAAAACATAGTAAAACGCTGTTTTGAACTATTCAAACTGACAAATTCATGTTCTTTCGTGTGAAACGGCGATTTATGAGAAATGACGATAAAATTGCTGTTTTAAACTTGCAAAAACATAGAAAAACGCTGTTTTTAACTATTCAAACTGATAAATTCAGGTTTCTTTCGTTCGAAACGGTGGATTTTTGTGCAATCACGATAAAACTGCTGTTTTAAACTTGCAAAAACATAGAAAAACGCTGTTTTGAACTATTCAAACTGACAAATTCATGTTTCTTTCGTGTGAAACGGCGATTTATGAGAAATGACGATAAAATTGCTGTTTTAAACTTGCAAAAACATAGAAAAACGCTGTTTTGAACTATTCAAACTGACAAATTCATGTTTCTTTCGTGTGAAACGGCGATTTATGAGAAATGACGATAAAATTGCTGTTTTAAACTTGCAAAAACATAGAAAAACGCTGTTTTTAACTATTCAAACTGATAAATTCAGGTTTCTTTCGTGTGAAACGGCGATTTACGAGAAATGACGATAAAATTGCTGTTTTAAACTTGCAAAAACATAGAAAAACGCTGTTTTTAACTATTCAAACTGATAAATTCAGGTTTCTTTCGTTCGAAACGGTGGATTTTTGTGAAATCACGATAAAACTGCTGTTTTAAACTTGCAAAAACATAGAAAAACGCTGTTTTCAACTATTCAAACTGATAAATTCATGTTCCTTTCGTGTGAAACGGCGATTTATGAGAAATGACGTTAAAATTGCTGTTTTAAACTTGCAAAAACATAAAAAAACGCTGTTTTAACTATTGAAACTGATAAATTCAGGTTTCTTTCGTGTGAAACGGCGATTTATGAGAAATGACGATAAAATTGCTGTTTTAAACTTGCAAAAACATAGAAAAACGCTGTTTTGAACTATTCAAACTGACAAATTCATGTTTCTTTCGTGTGAAACGGCGATTTATGAGTAATGACGATAAAATTGCTGTTTTAAAAAAACATAGAAAAATGCTGTTTTTAACTATTCAAACTGATAAATTCAGGTTTCTTACGTGCTAAACGGCGATTTATGAGAAATGACGATAAAATTGCTGTTTTAAACTTGCAAAAACATAGAAAAACGCTGTTTTGAACTATTCAAACTGACAAATTCATGTTTCTTTCGTGTGAAACGGCGATTTATGAGAAATGACGATAAAATTGCTGTTTTAAACTTGCAAAAACATAGAAAAACGCTGTTTTGAACTATTCAAACTGACAAATTCATGTTTCTTTCGTGTGAAACGGCGATTTATGAGAAATGACGATAAAATTGCTGTTTTAAACTTGCAAAAACATAAAAAAACGCTGTTTTTAACTATTCAAACTGATAAATTCAGGTTTCTTTCGTTCAAAACGGTGGATTTTTGTGAAATCACGATAAAACTGCTGTTTTAAACTTTGAAAAACATAGAAAAACGCTGTTTTGAACTATTCAAACTGATAAATTCATGTTTCTTTCGTGTGAAACGGCGATTTATGAGAAATGACGTTAAAATTGCTGTTTTAAACTTGCAAAAACATAAAAAAACGCTGTTTTTAACTATTCAACCTGATAAATTCAGGTTTCTTTCTTTCGAAACGGTGGATTTTTGTGAAATCTCGATAAAACTGCTGTTTTAAACTTGCAAAAACATAGAAAAACGCTGTTTTGAACTATTCAAACTGACAAATTCATGTTTCTTTCGTGTGAAACGGCGATTTATGAGAAATGACGATAAAATTGCTGTTTTAAACTTGCAAAAACATAGAAAAACGCTGTTTTGAACTATTCAAACTGACAAATTCATGTTTCTTTCGTGTGAAACGGCGATTTATGAGAAATGACGATAAAATTGCTGTTTTAAACTTGCAAAAACATAGAAAAACGCTGTTTTGAACTATTCAAACTGACAAATTCATGTTTCTTTCGTGTGAAACGGCGATTTATGAGAAATGACGATAAAATTGCTGTTTTAAACTTGCAAAAACATAGAAAAACGCTGTTTTTAACTATTCAAACTGATAAATTCAGGTTTCTTTCGTGTGAAACGGCGATTTACGAGAAATGACGATAAAATTGCTGTTTTAAACTTGCAAAAACATAGAAAAACGCTGTTTTTAACTATTCAAACTGATAAATTCAGGTTTCTTTCGTTCGAAACGGTGGATTTTTGTGAAATCACGATAAAACTGCTGTTTTAAACTTGCAAAAACATAGAAAAACGCTGTTTTGAACTATTCAAACTGACAAATTCATGTTTCTTTTGTGTGAAACATCGATTTATGAGAAATGACGATAAAATTGCTGTTTAAAACTTGCAAAAACATAGAAAAACGCTGTTTTGAACTATTCAAACTGACAAATTCATGTTTCTTTCGTGTGAAACGGCGATTTATGAGAAATGACGATAATATTGCTGTTTTAAACTTGCAAAAACATAGAAAAACGCTGTTTTGAACTATTCAAACTGACAAATTCATGTTTCTCTCGTGTGAAACGGCGATTTATGAGAAATGACGATAAAATTGCTGTTTTAAACTTGCAAAAACATAGAAAAACGCTGTTTTCAACTATTCAAACTGATAAATTCATGTTTCTTTCGTGTGAAACGGAGATTTATGAGAAATGACGATAAAATTGCTGTTTTAAACTTGCAAAAACATAGAAAAACGCTGTTTTGAACTATTCAAACTGACAAATTCATGTTTCTTTCGTGTGAAACGGCGATTTATGAGAAATGACGATAAAATTGCTGTTTTAAACTTGCAAAAACATAAAAAAACGCTGTTTTTAACTATTCAAACTGATAAATTCAGGTTTCTTTCGTTCAAAACGGTGGATTTTTGTGAAATCACGATAAAACTGCTGTTTAAAACTTGCAAAAACATAGAAAAACGCTGTTTTGAACTATTCAAACTGATAAATTCATGTTTCTTTCGTGTGAAACGGCGATTTATGAGAAATGACGTTAAAATTGCTGTTTTAAACTTGCAAAAACATAAAAAAACGCTGTTTTTAACTATTCAAACTGATAAATTCAGGTTTCTTTCTTTCGAAACGGTGGATTTTTGTGAAATCTCGATAAAACTGCTGTTTTAAACTTGCAAAAACATAGAAAACCGCTGTTTTGAACTATTCAAACTGACAAATTCATGTTTCTTTCGTGTGAAACGGCGATTTATGAGAAATGACGATAAAATTGCTGTTTTAAACTTGCAAAAACATAGAAAAACGCTGTTTTGAACTATTCAAACTGACAAATTCATGTTTCTTTCGTGTGAAACGGCGATTTATGAGAAATGACGATAAAATTGCTGTTTTAAACTTGCAAAAACATAGAAAAACGCTGTTTTTAACTATTCAAACTGATAAATTCAGGTTTCTTTCGTGTGAAACGGCGATTTACGAGAAATGACGATAAAATTGCTGTTTTAAACTTGCAAAAACATAGAAAAACGCTGTTTTTAACTATTCAAACTGATAAATTCAGGTTTCTTTCGTTCGAAACGGTGGATTTTTGTGAAATCACGATAAAACTGCTGTTTTAAACTTGCAAAAACATAGAAAAACGCTGTTTTCAACTATTCAAACTGATAAATTCATGTTCCTTTCGTGTGAAACGGCGATTTATGAGAAATGACGTTAAAATTGCTGTTTTAAACTTGCAAAAACATAGAAAAACGCTGTTTTAACTATTGAAACTGATAAATTCAGGTTTCTTTCGTGTGAAACGGCGATTTATGAGAAATGACGATAAAATTGCTGTTTTAAACTTGCAAAAACATAGAAAAACGCTGTTTTGAACTATTCAAACTGACAAATTCATGTTTCTTTCGTGTGAAACGGCGATTTATGAGTAATGACGATAAAATTGCTGTTTTAAAAAAACATAGAAAAATGCTGTTTTTAACTATTCAAACTGATAAATTCAGGTTTCTTACGTGCTAAACGGCGATTTATGAGAAATGACGATAAAATTGCTGTTTTAAACTTGCAAAAACATAGAAAAACGCTGTTTTTAACAAATCAAACTGATAAATTCAGGTTTCTTTCGTTCAAAACGGTGGATTTTTGTGAAATCACAATAAAACTGCTGTTTTAAACTTGCAAAAACATAGAAAAACGCTGTTTTGAACTATTCAAACTGACAAATTCATGTTTTTTACGTGTGAAACGGCGATTTATGAGAAATGACGATAAAATTGCTGATTTAAACTTGCAAAAGCATAGTAAAACGCTGTTTTGAACTATTCAAACTGACAAATTCATGTTCTTTCGTGTGAAACGGCGATTTATGAGAAATGACGATAAAATTGCTGTTTTAAACTTGCAAAAACATAGAAAAACGCTGTTTTTAACTATTCAAACTGATAAATTCAGGTTTCTTTCGTTCGAAACGGTGGATTTTTGTGAAATCACGATAAAACTGCTGTTTTAAACTTGCAAAAACATAGAAAAACGCTGTTTTGAACTATTCAAACTGACAAATTCATGTTTCTTTCGTGTGAAACGGCGATTTATGAGAAATGACGATAAAATTGCTGTTTTAAACTTGCAAAAACATAGAAAAACGCTGTTTTGAACTATTCAAACTGACAAATTCATGTTTCTTTCGTGTGAAACGGCGATTTATGAGAAATGACGATAAAATTGCTGTTTTAAACTTGCAAAAACATAAAAAAACACCGCTGTTTTTAACTATTCAAACTGATAAATTCAGGTTTCTTTCTTTCGAAACGGTGGATTTTTGTGAAATCTCGATAAAACTGCTGTTTTAAACTTGCAAAAACATAGAAAAACGCTGTTTTGAACTATTCAAACTGACAAATTCATGTTTCTTTCGTGTGAAACGGCGATTTATGAGAAATGACGATAAAATTGCTGTTTTAAACTTACAAAAACATAGAAAAACGCTGTTTTGAACTATTCAAACTGACAAATTCATGTTTCTTTCGTGTGAAACGGCGATTTATGAGAAATGACGATAAAATTGCTGTTTTAAACTTGCAAAAAAATAGAAAAACGCTGTTTTGAACTATTCAAACTGACAAATTCATGTTTCTTTCGTGTGAAACGGCGATTTATGAGAAATGACGATAAAATTGCTGTTTTAAACTTGCAAAAACATAGAAAAACGCTGTTTTTAACTATTCAAACTGATAAATTCAGGTTTCTGTCGTGTGAAACGGCGATTTACGAGATATGACGATAAAATTGCTGTTTTAAACTTGCAAAAACATAGAAAAACGCTGTTTTTAACTATTCAAACTGATAAATTCAGGTTTCTTTCGTTCGAAACGGTGGATTTTTGTGAAATCACGATAAAACTGCTGTTTTAAACTTGCAAAAACATAGAAAAACGCTGTTTTCAACTATTCAAACTGATAAATTCATGTTCCTTTCGTGTGAAACGGCGATTTATGAGAAATGACGTTAAAATTGCTGTTTTAAACTTGCAAAAACATAGAAAAACGCTGTTTTAACTATTGAAACTGATAAATTCAGGTTTCTTTCGTGTGAAACGGCGATTTATGAGAAATGACGATAAAATTGCTGTTTTAAACTTGCAAAAACATAGAAAAACGCTGTTTTGAACTATTCAAACTGACAAATTCATGTTTCTTTCGTGTGAAACGGCGATTTATGAGTAATGACGATAAAATTGCTGTTTTAAAAAAACATAGAAAAATGCTGTTTTTAACTATTCAAACTGATAAATTCAGGTTTCTTACGTGCTAAACGGCGATTTATGAGAAATGACGATAAAATTGCTGTTTTAAACTTGCAAAAACATAGAAAAACGCTGTTTTTAACAAATCAAACTGATAAATTCAGGTTTCTTTCGTTCGAAACGGTGGATTTTTGTGAAATCACAATAAAACTGCTGTTTTAAACTTGCAAAAACATAGAAAAACGCTGTTTTGAACTATTCAAACTGACAAATTCATGTTTTTTACGTGTGAAACGGCGATTTATGAGAAATGACGATAAAATTGCTGTTTTAAACTTGCAAAAAAATAGAAAAACGCTGTTTTGAACTATTCAAACTGACAAATTCATGTTTCTTTCGTGTGAAACGGCGATTTATGAGAAATGACGATAAAATTGCTGTTTTAAACTTGCAAAAACATAGAAAAACGCTGTTTTTAACTATTCAAACTGATAAATTCAGGTTTCTGTCGTGTGAAACGGCGATTTACGAGATATGACGATAAAATTGCTGTTTTAAACTTGCAAAAACATAGAAAAACGCTGTTTTTAACTATTCAAACTGATAAATTCAGGTTTCTTTCGTTCGAAACGGTGGATTTTTGTGAAATCACGATAAAACTGCTGTTTTAAACTTGCAAAAACATAGAAAAACGCTGTTTTCAACTATTCAAACTGATAAATTCATGTTCCTTTCGTGTGAAACGGCGATTTATGAGAAATGACGTTAAAATTGCTGTTTTAAACTTGCAAAAACATAGAAAAACGCTGTTTTAACTATTGAAACTGATAAATTCAGGTTTCTTTCGTGTGAAACGGCGATTTATGAGAAATGACGATAAAATTGCTGTTTTAAACTTGCAAAAACATAGAAAAACGCTGTTTTGAACTATTCAAACTGACAAATTCATGTTTCTTTCGTGTGAAACGGCGATTTATGAGTAATGACGATAAAATTGCTGTTTTAAAAAAACATAGAAAAATGCTGTTTTTAACTATTCAAACTGATAAATTCAGGTTTCTTACGTGCTAAACGGCGATTTATGAGAAATGACGATAAAATTGCTGTTTTAAACTTGCAAAAACATAGAAAAACGCTGTTTTTAACAAATCAAACTGATAAATTCAGGTTTCTTTCGTTCGAAACGGTGGATTTTTGTGAAATCACAATAAAACTGCTGTTTTAAACTTGCAAAAACATAGAAAAACGCTGTTTTGAACTATTCAAACTGACAAATTCATGTTTTTTACGTGTGAAACGGCGATTTATGAGAAATGACGATAAAATTGCTGATTTAAACTTGCAAAAGCATAGTAAAACGCTGTTTTGAACTATTCAAACTGACAAATTCATGTTCTTTCGTGTGAAACGGCGATTTATGAGAAATGACGATAAAATTGCTGTTTTAAACTTGCAAAAACATAGAAAAACGCTGTTTTTAACTATTCAAACTGATAAATTCAGGTTTCTTTCGTTCGAAACGGTGGATTTTTGTGAAATCACGATAAAACTGCTGTTTTAAACTTGCAAAAACATAGAAAAACGCTGTTTTGAACTATTCAAACTGACAAATTCATGTTTCTTTCGTGTGAAACGGCGATTTATGAGAAATGACGATAAAATTGCTGTTTTAAACTTGCAAAAACATAGAAAAACGCTGTTTTGAACTATTCAAACTGACAAATTCATGTTTCTTTCGTGTGAAACGGCGATTTATGAGAAATGACGATAAAATTGCTGTTTTAAACTTGCAAAAACATAAAAAAACACCGCTGTTTTTAACTATTCAAACTGATAAATTCAGGTTTCTTTCTTTCGAAACGGTGGATTTTTGTGAAATCTCGATAAAACTGCTGTTTTAAACTTGCAAAAACATAGAAAAACGCTGTTTTGAACTATTCAAACTGACAAATTCATGTTTCTTTCGTGTGAAACGGCGATTTATGAGAAATGACGATAAAATTGCTGTTTTAAACTTACAAAAACATAGAAAAACGCTGTTTTGAACTATTCAAACTGACAAATTCATGTTTCTTTCGTGTGAAACGGCGATTTATGAGAAATGACGATAAAATTGCTGTTTTAAACTTGCAAAAAAATAGAAAAACGCTGTTTTGAACTATTCAAACTGACAAATTCATGTTTCTTTCGTGTGAAACGGCGATTTATGAGAAATGACGATAAAATTGCTGTTTTAAACTTGCAAAAACATAGAAAAACGCTGTTTTTAACTATTCAAACTGATAAATTCAGGTTTCTGTCGTGTGAAACGGCGATTTACGAGATATGACGATAAAATTGCTGTTTTAAACTTGCAAAAACATAGAAAAACGCTGTTTTTAACTATTCAAACTGATAAATTCAGGTTTCTTTCGTTCGAAACGGTGGATTTTTGTGAAATCACGATAAAACTGCTGTTTTAAACTTGCAAAAACATAGAAAAACGCTGTTTTGAACTATTCAAACTGACAAATTCATGTTTCTTTTGTGTGAAACATCGATTTATGAGAAATGACGATAAAATTGCTGTTTAAAACTTGCAAAAACATAGAAAAACGCTGTTTTGAACTATTCAAACTGACAAATTCATGTTTCTTTCGTGTGAAACGGCGATTTATGAGAAATGACGATAAAATTGCTGTTTTAAACTTGCAAAAACATAGAAAAACGCTGTTTTGAACTATTCAAACTGACAAATTCATGTTTCTCTCGTGTGAAACGGCGATTTATGAGAAATGACGATAAAATTGCTGTTTTAAACTTGCAAAAACATAGAAAAACGCTGTTTTCAACTATTCAAACTGATAAATTTATGTTTCTTTCGTGTGAAACGGAGATTTATGAGAAATGACGATAAAATTGCTGTTTTAAACTTGCAAAAACATAGAAAAACGCTGTTTTGAACTATTCAAACTGACAAATTCATGTTTCTTTCGTGTGAAACGGCGATTTATGAGAAATGACGATAAAATTGCTGTTTTAAACTTGCAAAAACATAGAAAAACGCTGTTTTGAACTATTCAAACTGACAAATTCATGTTTCTTTCGTGTGAAACGGCGATTTATGAGAAATGACGATAAAATTGCTGTTTTAAACTTGCAAAAACATAAAAAAACGCTGTTTTTAACTATTCAAACTGATAAATTCAGGTTTCTTTCGTTCAAAACGGTGGATTTTTGTGAAATCACGATAAAACTGCTGTTTTAAACTTGCAAAAACATAGAAAAACGCTGTTTTGAACTATTCAAACTGATAAATTCATGTTTCTTTCGTGTGAAACGGCGATTTATGAGAAATGACGTTAAAATTGCTGTTTTAAACTTGCAAAAACATAAAAAAAACGCTGTTTTTAACTATTCAACCTGATAAATTCAGGTTTCTTTCTTTCGAAACGGTGGATTTTTGTGAAATCTCGATAAAACTGCTGTTTTAAACTTGCAAAAAACATAGAAAAACGCTGTTTTGAACTATTCAAACTGACAAATTCATGTTTCTTTCGTGTGAAACGGCGATTTATGAGAAATGACGATAAAATTGCTGTTTCAAACTTGCAGAAACATAGAAAAACGCTGTTTTGAACTATTCAAACTGACAAATTCATGTTTCTTTCGTGTGAAACGGCGATTTATGAGAAATGACGATAAAATTGCTGTTTTAAACTTGCAAAAACATAGAAAAACGCTGTTTTGAACTATTCAAACTGACAAATTCATGTTTCTTTCGTGTGAAACGGCGATTTATGAGAAATGACGATAAAATTGCTGTTTAAACTTGCAAAAACATAGAAAAACGCTGTTTTTAACTATTCAAACTGATAAATTCAGGTTTCTTTCGTGTGAAACGGCGATTTACGAGAAATGACGATAAAATTGCTGTTTTAAACTTGCAAAAACATAGAAAAACGCTGTTTTTAACTATTCAAACTGATAAATTCAGGTTTCTTTCGTTCGAAACGGTGGATTTTTGTGAAATCACGATAAAACTGCTGTTTTAAACTTGCAAAAACATAGAAAAACGCTGTTTTGAACTATTCAAACTGACAAATTCATGTTTCTTTTGTGTGAAACATCGATTTATGAGAAATGACGATAAAATTGCTGTTTAAAACTTGCAAAAACATAGAAAAACGCTGTTTTGAACTATTCAAACTGACAAATTCATGTTTCTTTCGTGTGAAACGGCGATTTATGAGAAATGACGATAATATTGCTGTTTTAAACTTGCAAAAACATAGAAAAAACGCTGTTTTGAACTATTCAAACTGACAAATTCATGTTTCTCTCGTGTGAAACGGCGATTTATGAGAAATGACGATAAAATTGCTGTTTTAAACTTGCAAAAACATAGAAAAACGCTGTTTTCAACTATTCAAACTGATAAATTCATGTTTCTTTCGTGTGAAACGGAGATTTATGAGAAATGACGATAAAATTGCTGTTTTAAACTTGCAAAAACATAGAAAAACGCTGTTTTGAACTATTCAAACTGACAAATTCATGTTTCTCTCGTGTGAAACGGCGATTTATGAGAAATGACGATAAAATTGCTGTTTTAAACTTGCAAAAACATAAAAAAACGCTGTTTTTAACTATTCAAACTGATAAATTCAGGTTTCTTTCGTTCAAAACGGTGGATTTTTGTGAAATCACGATAAAACTGCTGTTTAAAACTTGCAAAAACATAGAAAAACGCTGTTTTGAACTATTCAAACTGATAAATTCATGTTTCTTTCGTGTGAACGGCGATTTATGAGAAATGACGTTAAAATTGCTGTTTTAAACTTGCAAAAACATAAAAAAAACGCTGTTTTTAACTATTCAAACTGATAAATTCAGGTTTCTTTCTTTCGAAACGGTGGATTTTTGTGAAATCTCGATAAAACTGCTGTTTTAAACTTGCAAAAACATAGAAAACCGCTGTTTTGAACTATTCAAACTGACAAATTCATGTTTCTTTCGTGTGAAACGGCGATTTATGAGAAATGACGATAAAATTGCTGTTTTAAACTTGCAAAAACATAGAAAAACGCTGTTTTGAACTATTCAAACTGACAAATTCATGTTTCTTCGTGTGAAACGGCGATTTATGAGAAATGACGATAAAATTGCTGTTTTAAACTTGCAAAAACATAGAAAAACGCTTGTTTTGAACTATTCAAACTGACAAATTCATGTTTCTTTCGTGTGAAACGGCGATTTATGAGAAATGACGATAAAATTGCTGTTTTAAACTTGCAAAAACATAGAAAAACGCTGTTTTTAACTATTCAAACTGATAAATTCAGGTTTCTTTCGTGTGAAACGGCGATTTACGAGAAATGACGATAAAATTGCTGTTTTAAACTTGCAAAAACATAGAAAAACGCTGTTTTGAACTATTCAAACTGACAAATTCATGTTTCTTTTGTGTGAAACATCGATTTATGAGAAATGACGATAAAATTGCTGTTTAAAACTTGCAAAAACATAGAAAAACGCTGTTTTGAACTATTCAAACTGACAAATTCATGTTTCTTTCGTGTGAAACGGCGATTTATGAGAAATGACGATAAAATTGCTGTTTTAAACTTGCAAAAACATAGAAAAACGCAGTTTTGAACTATTCAAACTGACAAATTCATGTTTCTCTCGTGTGAAACGGCGATTTATGAGAAATGACGATAAAATTGCTGTTTTAAACTTGCAAAAACATAGAAAAACGCTGTTTTCAACTATTCAAACTGATAAATTCAGGTTTCTTTCGTGTGAAACGGCGATTTATGAGAAATGACGATAAAATTGCTGTTTTAAACTTGCAAAAACATAGAAAAACGCTGTTTTGAACTATTCAAACTGACAAATTCATGTTTCTTTCGTGTAAAACTGCGATTTATGAGAAATGACGATAAAATTGCTGTTTTAAACTTGCAAAAACATAAAAAAACGCTGTGTTTAACTATTCAAACTGATAAATTCAGGTTTCTTTCGTTCGAAACGGTGGATTTTTTAAAATCACGATAAAACTGCTGTTTTAAACTTGCAAAAACATAGAAAAACGCTGTTTTGAACTATTCAAACTGATAAATTCATGTTTCTTTCGTGTGAAAACGGCGATTTATGAGAAATGACGTTAAAATTGCTGTTTTAAACTTGCAAAAACATAGAAAAACGCTGTTTTTAACTATTCAAACTGATAAATTCAGGTTTCTTTCTTTCGAAACGGTGGATTTTTGTGAAATCTCGATAAAACTGCTGTTTTAAACTTGCAAAAACATAGAAAAACGCTGTTTTGAACTATTCAAACTGACAAATTCATGTTTCTTTCGTGTGAAACGGCGATTTATGAGAAATGACGATAAAATTGCTGTTTTAAACTTGCAAAAACATAGAAAAACGCTGTTTTGAACTATTCAAACTGACAAATTCATGTTTCTTTCGTGTGAAAAGGCGATTTATGAGAAATGACGATAAAATTGCTGTTTTAAACTTGCAAAAACATAGAAAAACGCTGTTTTTAACTATTCAAACTGATAAATTAAGGTTTCTTTCGTTCGAAACGGTGGATTTTTTAAAATCACGATAAAACTGCTGTTTTAAACTTGCAAAAACATAGAAAAACGCTGTTTTGAACTATTCAAACTGATAAATTCATGTTTCTTTCGTGTGAAACGGCGATTTACGAGAAATGACGATAAACTTGCTGTTTTAAACTTGCAAAAACATAGAAAAACGCTGTTTTTAACTATTCAAACTGATAAATTCAGGTTTCTTTCGTTCGAAACGGTGGATTTTTGTGAAATCACGATAAAACTGCTGTTTTAAACTTGCAAAAACATAGAAAAACGCTGTTTTGAACTATTCAACTGACAATTTCATGTTTCTTTCGTGTGAAACGGCGATTTATGAGAAATGACGATAAAATTGCTGTTTTAAACTTGCAAAAACATAGAAAAACGCTGTTTTGAACTATTCAAACTGACAAATTCATGTTTCTTTCGTGTGAAAAGGCGATTTATGAGAAATGACGATAAAGTTGCTGTTTTAAACTTGCAAAAACATAGAAAAACGCTGTTTTTATCTATTCAAACTGATAAATTCAGGTTTCTTTCGTGTGAAACGGCGATTTACGAGAAATGACGATAAAATTGCTGTTTTAAACTTGCAAAAACATAGAAAAACGCTGTTTTTAACTATTCAAACTGATAAATTAAGGTTTCTTTCGTTCGAAACGGTGGATTTTTGTGAAATCACGATAAAACTGCTGTTTTAAACTTGCAAAAACATAGTAAAACGCTGTTTTGAACTATTCAAACTGACAAATTCATGTTTCTTTCGTGTGAAACGGCGATTTATGTAAAATTGCTGTTTTAAACTTGCAAAAACATAGAAAAACGCTGTTTTGAACTATTAAAACTGACAAATTCATGTTTCTTTCGTGTGAAACGGCGATTTATGAGAAATGACGATAAAATTGCTGTTTTAAACTTGCAAAAACATAGAAAAAACGCTGTTTTTTAACTATTCAAACTGATAAATTCAGGTTTCTTTCGTGTGAAACGGCGATTTACGAGAAATGACGATAAACTTGCTGTTTTAAACTTGCAAAAACATAGAAAAACGCTGTTTTTAACTATTCAAACTGATAAATTAAGGTTTCTTTCGTTCGAAACGGTGGATTTTTGTGAAATCACGATAAAACTGCTGTTTTAAACTTGCAAAAACATAGAAAAACGCTGTTTTGAACTATTCAACTGACAATTTCATGTTTCTTTCGTGTGAAACGCCGATTTATGAGAAATGACGATAAAATTGCTGTTTTAAACTTGCAAAAACATAGAAAAACGCTGTTTTGACCTATTCAAACTGACAAATTCATGTTTCTTTCGTGTGAAAAGGCGATTTATGAGAAATGACAATAAAATTGCTGTTTTAAACTTGCAAAAACATAGAAAAACGCTGTTTTTATCTATTCAAACTGATAAATTCAGGTTTCTTTCGTGTGAAACGGCGATTTACGAGAAATGACGATAAAATTGCTGTTTTAAACTTGCAAAAACATAGAAAAACGCTGTTTTTAACTATTCAAACTGATAAATTAAGGTTTCTTTCGTTCGAAACGGTGGATTTTTGTGAAATCACGATAAAACTGCTGTTTTAAAACTTGCAAAAACATAGTAAAACGCTGTTTTGAACTATTCAAACTGACAAATTCATGTTTCTTTCGTGTGAAACGGCGATTTATGTGAAATTGCTGTTTTAAACTTGCAAAAACATAGAAAAACGCTGTTTTGAACTATTAAAACTGACAAATTCATGTTTCTTTCGTGTGAAACGGCGATTTATGAGAAATGACGATAAAATTGCTGTTTTAAACTTGCAAAAACATAGAAAAACGCTGTTTTTAACTATTCAAACTGATAAATTCAGGTTTCTTTCGTGCGAAACGGCGATTTATGAGAAATGACGATAAAATTGCAGTTTTAAACTTGCAAAAACATAGAAAAACGCTGTTTTGAACTATTCAAACTGACAAATTCATGTTTCTTTCGTGTGAAACGGCGATTTATGAGAAATGACGATAAAATTGCTGTTTTTAAACTTGCAAAAACATAGTAAAACGCTGTTTTGAACTATTCAAACTGACAAATTCATGTTTCTTTCGTGTGAAACGGCGATTTATGAGAAATGACGATAAAATTGCTGTTTTAAACTTGCAAAAACATAGAAAAACGCTGTTTTTAACTATTCAAACTGATAAATTCAGGTTTCTTTCGTGTGAAACGGCGATTTACGAGAAATGACGATAAAATTGCTGTTTTAAACTTGCAAAAACATAGAAAAACGCTGTTTTTAACTATTCAAACTGATAAATTCAGGTTTCTTTCGTTCGAAACGGTGGATTTTTGTAAAATCACGATAAAACTGCTGTTTTAAACTTGCAAAAACATAGAAAAACGCTGTTTTGAACTATTCAAACTGACAATTTCATGTTTCTTTCGTGTGAAACGGCGATTTATGAGAAATGACGATAAAATTGCTGTTTTAAACTTGCAAAAACATAGAAAAACGCTGTTTTGAACTATTCAAACTGACAAATTCATGTTTCTTTCGTGTGAAAAGGCGATTTATGAGAAATGACGATAAAATTGCTGTTTTAAACTTGCAAAAACATAGAAAAACGCTGTTTTTAACTATTCAAACTGATAAATTCAGGTTTCTTTCGTTCGAAACGGTGGATTTTTGTGAAATCACGATAAAACTGCTGTTTTAAACTTGCAAAAACATAGTAAAACGCTGTTTTGAACTATTCAAACTGACAAATTCATGTTTCTTTCGTGTGAAACGGCGATTATGTAAAATTGCTGTTTTAAACTTGCAAAAACATAGAAAAACGCTGTTTTGAACTATTAAAACTGACAAATTCATGTTTCTTTTGTGTGAAACGCGTTTTATGAGAAATGACGATAAAATTGCTGTTTTAAACTTGCAAAACATAGAAAAACGCTGTTTTTAACTATTCAAACTGATAAATTCAGGTTTCTTTCGTGCGAAACGGCGATTTATGAGAAATGACGATAAAATTGCAGTTTTTAAACTTGCAAAAACATAAAAAAACGCTGTTTTTAACTATTCAAACTGATAAATTCAGGTTTCTTTCGTTCGAAACGGTGGATTTTTGTGAAATCACAATAAAACTGCTGTTTTAAACTTGCAAAAACATAGAAAAACGCTGTTTTGAACTATTCAAACTGACAAATTCATGTTTCTTTCGTGTGAAACGGCGATTTATGAGAAATGACGATAAAACTGCTGTTTTAAACTTCCAAAAACATAGTAAAACGCTGTTTTGAACTATTCAAACTGACAAATTCATGTTTCTTTCGTGTGAAACGGCGATTTATGAGAAATGACGATAAAATTGCTGTTTTAAACTTGCAAAAACATAGAAAAACGCTGTTTTTAACTATTCAAACTGATAAATTCAGGTTTCTTTCGTGTGAAACGGCGATTTACGAGAAATGACGATAAAATTGCTGTTTTAAACATGCAAAAACATAGAAAAACGCTGTTTTTAACTATTCAAACTGATAAATTCAGGTTTCTTTCGTGCGAAACGGCGATTTATGAGAAATGACGATAAAATTGCAGTTTAAACTTGCAAAAACATAAAAAAACGCTGTTTTTAACTATTCAAACTGATAAATTCAGGTTTCTTTCGTTCGAAACGGTGGATTTTTGTAAAATCACAATAAAACTGCTGTTTTAAACTTGCAAAAACATAGAAAAACACTGTTTTGAACTATTCAAACTGACAAATTCATGTTTCTTTCGTGTGAAACGGCGATTTATGAGAAATGACGATAAAATTGCTGTTTTAAACTTGCAAAAACATAGTAAAACGCTGTTTTGAACTATTCAAACTGACAAATTCATGTTTCCTTTCGTGTGAAACGGCGATTTATGAGAAATGACGATAAAATTGCTGTTTTAAACTTGCAAAAACATAGAAAAACGCTGTTTTTAACTATTCAAACTGATAAATTCAGGTTTCTTTCGTTCAAAACGGTGGATTTTTGTGAAATCACGATAAAACTGCTGTTTTAAACTTGCAAAAACATAGAAAAACGCTGTTTTGAACTATTCAAACTGACAAATTCATGTTTCTTTCGTGTGAAACGGCGATTTATGAGAAATGACGATAAAATTGCTGTTTAAAACTTGCAAAAACATAGAAAAACGCTGTTTTGAACTATTCAAACTGACAAATTCATGTTTCTTTTGTGTGAAACGGCGATTTATGAGAAATGACGATAAAATTGCTGTTTTAAACTTGCAAAAACATAGAAAAACGCTGTTTTTAACTATTCAAACTGACAAATTCATATTTCTCTCGTGTGAAACGGCGATTTATGAGAAATGACGATAAAATTGCTGTTTTAAACTTGCAAAAACATAGAAAAACGCTGTTTCCAACTATTCAAACTGATAAATTCATGTTTCTTTCGTGTGAAACGGAGATTTATGAGAAATGACGATAAAATTGCTGTTTTAAACTTGCAAAAACATAGAAAAACGCTGTTTTGAAATATTCAAACTGACAAATTCATGTTTCTTTCGTGTGAAACGGCGATTTATGAGAAATGACGATAAAATTGCTGTTTTAAACTTGCAAAAACATAGAAAAACGTTGTTTTTAACTATTCAAACTGATAAATTCAGGTTTCTTTTGTGCGAAACGGCGATTTATGAGAAATGACGATTAAATTGCTGTTTTAAACTTGCAAAAAAAATAGAAAAACGCTGTTTTGAACTATTCAAACTGACAAATTCATGTTTCTTTCGTGTGAAACGGCGATTTACGAGAAATGACGATAAAATTGCTGTTTTAAACTTGCAAAAACATAGAAAAACGCTGTTTTTAACTATTCAAACTGATAATTTCAGGTTTCTTTCGTGCGAAACGGCGATTTATGAGAAATGACGATTAAATTGCTGTTTTAAACTTGCAAAAAAATAGAAAAACGGTGTTTTGAACTATTCAAACTGACAAATTCATGTTTCTTTCGTGTGAAACGGCGATTTACGAGAAATGACGATAAAATTGCTGTTTTAAACTTGCAAAAACATAGAAAAACGCTGTTTTGAACTATTCAAACTGACAAATTCATGTTTCTTTCGTGTGAAACGGCGATTTATGAGAAATGACGATAAAATTGCTGTTTAAACTTGCAAAAACATAGTAAAACGCTGTTTTTAACTATTCAAACTGACAAATTCATGTTTCTTTCGTGTGAAACGGCGATTTATGAGAAATGACGATAAAATTGCTGTTTTAAACTTGCAAAAACATAGAAAAACGCTGTTTTGAACTATTCAAACTGACAAATTCATGTTTCTTTCGTGTTAAACGGCGATTTATGAGAAATGACGATAAAATTGCTGTTTCAAACTTGCAAAAACATAGAAAAACGCTGTTTTTAACTATTCAAACTGATAAATTCAGGTTTCTTTCGTGCGAAACGGCGATTTATGAGAAATGACGATAAAATTTCAGTTTTAAACTTGCAAAAACATAAAAAAACGCTGTTTTTAACTATTGAAACTGATAAATTCAGGTTTCTTTCGTTCGAAACGGTGGATTTTTGTGAAATCACAATAAAACTGCTGTTTTAAACTTGCAAAAACATGGAAAAACGCTGTTTTGAACTATTCAAACTGACAAATTCATGTTTCTTTCGTGTGAAACGGCGATTTATGAGAAATGACGTTAAAATTGCTGTTTTAAACTTGCAAAAACATAGTAAAACGCTGTTTTGAACTATTCAAACTGACAAATTCATGTTTCTTTCGTGTGAAACGGCGATTTATGAGAAATGACGATAAAATTGCTGTTTTAAACTTGCAAAAACATAGTAAAACGCTGTTTTGAACTATTCAAACTGACAAATTCATGTTTCTTTCGTGTGAAACGGCGATTTATGAGAAATGACGATAAAATTGCTGTTTTAAACTTGCAAAAACATAGAAAAACGCTGTTTTTAACTATTCAAACTGATAAATTCAGGTTTCTTTCGTGTGAAACGGCGATTTACGAGAAATGACGATAAAATTGCTGTTTTAAACTTGCAAAAACATAGAAAAACGCTGTTTTTAACTATTCAAACTGATAAATTCAGGTTTCTTTCGTTCGAAACGGTGGATTTTTGTGAAATCACGATAAAACTGCTGTTTTAAACTTGCAAAAACATAGAAAAAACGCTGTTTTGAACTATTCAAACTGACAAATTCATGTTTCTTTCGTGTGAAACGGCGATTTATGAGAAATGACGATAAAATTGCTGTTTTAAACTTGCAAAAACATAGTAAAACGCTGTTTTGAACTATTCAAACTGACAAATTCATGTTTCTTTCGTGTGAAACGGCGATTTATGAGAAATGACGATAAAATTGCTGTTTTAAACTTGCAAAAACATAGAAAAAACGCTGTTTTGAACTATTCAAACTGACAAATTCATGTTTCTTTCGTGTGAAACGGCGATTTATGAGAAATGACGATAAAATTGCTGTTTTAAACTTGCAAAAACATAGAAAAAACGCTGTTTTTAACTATTCAAACTGATAAATTCAGGTTTCTTTCGTGCGAAACGGCGATTTATGAGAAATGACGATAAAATTGCAGTTTAAACTTGCAAAAACATAAAAAAACGCTGTTTTTAACTATTCAAACTGATAAATTCAGGTTTCTTTCGTTCGAAACGGTGGATTTTTGTAAAATCACAATAAAACTGCTGTTTTAAACTTGCAAAAACATAGAAAAACACTGTTTTGAACTATTCAAACTGACAAATTCATGTTTCTTTCGTGTGAAACGGCGATTTATGAGAAATGACGATAAAATTGCTGTTTTAAACTTGCAAAAACATAG